>JANHFX010004581.1:50000-54161 GCA_027560015.1 Chloroceryle amazona
TGGCTTTACTCAGAACTGGAAAAACTTTACTCTCATTATGATGGCTGGCAATGGTGAGCTCCTTAATACGTAAACACAGAAGCGACAGATGGCTGAAGAAACCCATCTATTTCTGGGAAGGGCAGAGGACAGCAAGACTGCTTCGGTTCCTACAGACATAGAGGTTTTCAGAAGGGCACATCTTAACTTCTGCAGGATTCCTCTTTGCTTCATGATGGAAATAACTACCAAAAGCTACGCAGGAAAGTATCTGTGTCCCAAAAAAAGAATGTCAGCTCCCTAGTCACTTGAACGGGAAACTCAGAACAGATGAAATGCAGGTACCAGCTCCTTCAGAGCAACAATAATGAACACCTATTTTAAATGTCCATGAAGCGAATATACAGAGTGCTGGGCACCGGAGGCACAACGCAAACGCACGTCCAACCTCTTCACCTACCCTCTGGCCCACGCTTTATTAACTGCAAATGAAGACAGTGAAGATACTCGAGGAAAATGCTGAGGGCTCTCACTCCCACAGTGCCAGCGTGACCTCAGGCAGACCATGGGTTAAGTCAGGTACAGAACAGCTGCTCTGTGCTCTGCCACAGCAAAGCATCTCACGCAGCACACTTACTCATCAGGCCTCGTGCCACAGACCTGCAGAACAGGAACAATGCTGCACTGCCTGTGGGACAATCGAGCATTTCCCTCCTACCTGGAATGTACTACAATACCACGAAGGAGATCATCTTTGCTTTCAACCTATGTGTTCATACCAGAGAAAGCATTTGAAACGCAGGTCAGCTTCTTTTCAGCCATCGTTTCAGAGCACAGACGTTCCCAGGAAGCATTAACTCGGTCTCTGCTGTATACACGTGCGCATGCCTCTCATGATCCAGCTGGGAAGAATTCATGCTGCTGTCCACTGAATCCAGCTATGAAACTTATTCAAGAACCCCGGGGTCCAAATGTGCCTCGCACCACTTTACTGCATGCCGAAGATTCCTCTTGGTTACTCCAGCTCACTAGAAGGCATTTCTTCAGTCAGAAGGTTTCCTTCTATGGCTCCAGCTGACCTGCTACAGATGATTCCCTGACAGTCTCCCTTTCTGCATACCCTGTGCCTCAAGTCACAATCAACTGAGAGACTGTATTCATAAGAGAAAATCTTTCAGGCTTAATCTCTGTGCAAGTGGGACCTTCTATTTTACTTCTTCACCTCCATTTTTTTACACATCCTGACTATATTTACCATTCTGAACACTGTAAAGAGATGACAAAAAAACAAACAAACAAACAAAAAAACAACACTCTTTTTTTTTATCCTAGCCTGGATTGAGTTAAGGATGATTTCAAGATAATAGGATACATCAAGGCACTGCTCTCCCAGGAGCATAATAAATCTGTAAACTAGGGTACTAGGGCACATTAGTGCATGCCTCAATTCTCCTCCATGTTCTCCAGAGTATCCAAAGGGTGACAGAACGTGTGTCCCAAAAGCTGCAGGGGTTGAAAGCTTGTGTCATAGGGGTCAGAAGAAGAAGAATCTTTTAATAACTAGGGCTACTCAGAAGGGCTAACAGGAATGCAGCACAACAGTAGAGGACAATCACAAAGATCCTCATTGTTGTTTGTAACATAAGCCAATCTATATAAAAAAAAAAATTTTTTTTTTTGACATCCAAACTTTTCCGTCTACAAAATGCCTAGGAGAAAAAAACTTCACCTTTCCAGGTGAAAAATCCGTACCTCTTCCTACAATGCAGAGGATGAACACAAGAGCAACCCTCGTGAAAAGCAGACCGAGAGCATCGTTTCCACAGCTATTTAAGCAAACATAAATCCAGGCTGCTGCAGCAGCACACTCCTCGCTTAAACATCTGCTACTCCTAACCTGTCTTGCACCAGCACAAACACCAGGTAATGACACGCAGAAAACTATTTCAGGGAGTTCAGCCAGCTGAAAACTGGCTCTGTTGGAGGGGGGGGGGTGTGCTTTTTTAAATGGATCAGCCTGCTGAACTGGCTCAGCACACGCACCGCAGAGCTGGTACAACGGCAGGCAGCAGGGAAGGCAGGACCGCAGTGGCTCGGGCCAAGCTTCCTCCGAGTTACCTGAGGGAGTAGGTACTTGTGAGTTGAATTTTACTGTGCACACACAGTATCACACAAATGGAACAGGAGACCCCAAACAGCTATAATCATACAACACCAGATTGGAAGGGACCTCAAGGGTCATCTAGTCCAACCTTTTAAGGTAAACTATATACATAATGTCCCATTTATTTCCTCCTCACCATTAATAGCAACTATCCAAGAAGATATGCCAAAAGAAATACTTTTTCTTTAAGAAGTTTCTGAAGGCTGCAGGAAGGACAGAAAAAACATGCTACAGACCACCAGTTAGAAAAGAAACAGACAAAAGCTATCAAAGATCTCCCGTTACTGAGGCTGTTCAGATTATTTACATGTTCACAATAACAACCATAATCTCTTAACACTACACACATGAAGAACCAAATAGGCAACCACCTAACTCCAAGCGGGAGTCCAGTGCCAGGTATGTTGTGGTGTAGAATTTTCACACATTCCATCATCATCTTTTTTAACCGTTTAGTGCCCCCCTCCATCAGGAGGAGTGCCTTTGTTGCCATCGGTGGGATTCAAACCCGCACCGGAAAGTACCCGTGCCTGCTTTTTAAACAGCACGAGAGCCTGGTATTTCAATACTAAGCATAAAGAGAGTAACAAAACTTTTAACATCTCTTCGGGCATCCAGAATATCTGGTTTGTATTGCTGACTAATATTTTAAGCACCGCAAGGTGGAAGTGCAAGTTTAAGGGGCACGGAAGGTTGCACATGGTACATTAACTGCATTTCTCTGAGCAATCTACAATGCACCCATACAAATAAAAAATGTATCCTTGCTGAAATAACCACTGCCCTTTCAACAGCATTAAAGGAGGAACTTCCAAGCAGGCAGCTTCACTACTGGAGTGAATCACGGCTGCAGTAACCTCCTGCCACTCCCTAGAGACCACAGAGACCATTTTCCTACATGCTATAAAGGAGGAAAACTCAAATCATTTAGCAGAAGATGATCAAGCCAGTCTTCTGAGTGGGAAATGGTCTTGAGTTTCTGTGGCTCAGTCTAACTTACATGCTGGGTTAGTGTAACTGCCCACCCAGTTTTGCTTAGGGAATACTGCTGGCTCCAGAAGAAGGGGGATATGCAGGGAAAGACGCTCATGGACAAAGCCCGACACAAGGTGTGACACCAAGGAAATCACTAGTCCTTCAGAAAAGTCCCCAGAGGCTCCACTAAGGTCACCTAGGTGCTACTCTAAAAATGAAGAATAATCCATTTTCAAAGAGAATTAAAAGCTCATCCCATGATCCAGAGCGTGTCATATAGGAACACGTACACGGTTCTTGTGCATAAACAGTGGCAAAAGATGTGCCCTTCTTTTATCTGTGCATGCATAAATAAATATTTGTGGATTATATTAAAATCAAGGCTAGAACACGTATCACTTGCTCTCAGCAGAAATTTACAGGAGTAAATTCTTTGCAAATACTTGTCAGATTTGGATAAATGTTTGAGATCCACCCTTGTATTTTTTCACTGATCTACCTTCCTTCTGCAGCGAGGCATAAATTTGCTTTTAAAAATACTGCACAGCAGTAAACACCACTTGTGACTGTAAGATTTATAGCACATTAATAAAACCATATAGGCTCACTGGCCTTAAATATATGAGGAGCACAATTTAAGTTTTCCTTACTATCTCAAAAGAGACCTAGAGTTACCGTGCGGCATGTTTAAATCTCCAGAGTATTTATACCCACACACCACTCCCCTCTTACTTATCTCTAATTATTCATTTTCCCCACTACAGGACAAAGTTCTGAAAGGTTAATATTAGGCATTGTGCTATTTATTTTATTAGTTTAAGGTTAGGGAAAAAAAAGCAAATAAATACTTACTGTAAGACCTTAAGATTTCTTTTGCAGCAAAGAGAAATCAAAAATGTTCAAGGTTACACATAATGCCTAAAAACAGCGAAGGAGAGCTGGCAGAACAACAAAAATATCTATAATCCAGACTCAACGAGCAACAGAATAGTATCTGCAAATATCTCGGTGCACACCCCTGAAAAACAAATACCTAAGGCACA
>JANHFX010004582.1:0-86794 GCA_027560015.1 Chloroceryle amazona
AGAAAAGAAAAGAAAAGAAAAGAAAAGAAAAGAAAAGAAAAGAAAAGAAAAGAAAAGAAAAGAAAAGAAAAGAAAACAAAACAAAACAAAACAAAACAAAACAAAACAAAACAAAACAAACTGCACGCCTTTCTTACAATGAGCAGCATGGGTCAATAGCTGTGCAGGAACTAGGTGGATACCAGGTGGCCAATTTAAAAGGCTAATCTGTTTTCCCTAATTAGCCTTTGGTTCTCACACATCTACTTCCTGTAATGCAATAAGGTGCAGCAGAATCAGCACAAGCACAAGTCAGAGCAGAATTAGTTTCTGTCACTTATTCCTCCTAGACATGTTAACAATTCCCAGTCTGTTTTTGCCTACTGCAGCATCCTGACGGCAGCTGCTGATCCTCTCTAATCTGTATTTTAAATCATTCTTATTCTTAAATTCCCCATTTGAAAGCAACCCTTCCACTGGTTTTCTTGTTGTCGTTGGTCATGGGTTTTTTTACCTGGCTTGAAGAGTCTGATGAGAGAGAGCTAGCAAATATGCCAACTAAAAGCATGATGTCCTTGACAATACTGACAGTGCTGTCATCACTCCCATTGGTATAAATTCTCTAGCCAACCAAATCCCAGAATTTATTTGTAATCCATGAGGATTGATACACTCAGCATACTATTGTTCTGTACTGTAGCTCTAGATTTCATTTATAAGCTGTCACTCTTAAATCATGAAGGCTTCTGTCCTGAACTGTTTTGAACTTTGAGACATTTTAAGGCTTTGGATTTAATATAGGTTACAAACCACCTGAGGAAGTTGAGACTGTAGGAAGCTTAATCAGCCCCTTGATCTTGTCCTGTGACAAGAACAACCTCCCAAGCACCTCTCTTTGGCACTTCCCCAACCCTAGAATTTAGACCTTTTATGAGCTCTTGATCCACTTTTAACTCCTTGAGTGTTGAACTATGAAATGTTTTGGATTTTTTTATATCGTGCAATGATTTAACCTTTTGGCAGCCCACTCTTTAACTGCATGTGGAGGCTTTCACTACCTCCAAGTTTTCATTCAAACTGATATCTTCTTTGACATCTAACATGACTGCCAGGACTCCATACATTTAATTGCCCAAATGCTCAGCAGGGATGAACAGGAATAACCCCTCAGACTTCAGTGGAATAGTGTGAATTCAGACCAGCTGACTACACTGGAATTATATGGCCATTTTGAAACATTTCACTTTATCTTCCTCATGTTGCTTTTCTTGACAAAACCTCGTACGTATTTTTTAGTTCAGTACAGCCCTTTTAAATAATAAAATCAACAGATTATTTTTTTTTCCTTCAGTCATCACCAGTCTTTACAGTTTTGGATGACCTCAAAAAGTAATTCTGTCCTTTTCTCTACATACAACACATTCACAAACCCATGGCCTCATCATCTGATGTAGGACAGCCAAAGGATTGCAATGAGATGATACTCTGGGATGTTCTCCAATTTTTACTTATTCGCAGTGGAATTTTTTCAAGGGTACAGTCAGCTGACAAGTCCTCAGCTCCCAAAGGAAATCAAAGACACTTTGCCATATAACTTCCTCTGAGTCTTTCAAACTATTATTTTAAAATAAAGTTTTAAAAAAGAAATTATGTTTTTAAACTTTTACACTGACCAGTAATATCTGCATAGTCTTCAGATGAAAGTTACATGAAGTAAAATACTGAGTAGTCTTTATGACTTTTTCAAATAGTGAAGATAAATCAAGAAAGTGTTTTGACACTTTAAAACTTTGGTTTCATTGGGTGAGACCTGAACAAGGCTCTAATCATTACAGTATTGCAAGCATTCCTTGGTATATGAGATGTTACAGAGTAGTTTCCTACTTGTATGATATACCAAATAATTTCAAATCCTTTGTTGAAAGTTGTGTTGATTTTCACTCAGTGTTCATACTTTATAAATCCTCTTATGCAGATTTTTGTAAGTCTGAAACACTTAGGTGCCTGAGTCTCAACTAAAACTCTCTTTCCCTTCATTTTCCCTTAACTGTACTGCTAATTAGTTTTGCTAATGAAGGTATAATCTGGATGTAGAGATGGAATTTCATGTGTTTTTTGATGAATTTTTGGGACTGCGATAATAAAGTTTTACCAGGAATTTGGGATTCATTGTAAAGTGACAAGAACGATGTCAGAAAGTCTAATTATGGTAATTCCCTAGACTGGGAAATATAATTAGAATGTACTAGTCATCATCTCATATCGTGCATTAGCAATGACAAAAAATTTAAATAAATCTTTCCATATAAGCTGTAAAATTGAACATTGTAATTATGAAACCTTTTATTTCAGACATAGTAGGTTTCATAAAATGTAGAGGAATCAACCAAAATGATCAAAAGAAACTGTTAGGGCCTCCTCTGGCAAAATTTAATAGTTCAAGTGACAATTCTTAGTGAACCAGAAGAAAACTGAACATAGCATGTTACTTTTACTCCTACATTAGCCTGAAATTCCATATACACCATGTGTTGTGGCAAGGCTGAGTGGTCTTTCACATAGCACCTATGACAATGGGAATAAATGTGGTCCGGGGATTTTTAAATAATAGAATCTCTCTCCTATCCAAATATAAACCCCGTATACTATGCAAGAGTCACCTATTGGCCATACGACTTCTGCCTGATTAACCTACACATAGGTATGGCGAATCTTCATTCCATTTTGCCAATGCCTTAGCAATAATAAGGACTGTGTGAGGAAAATGTTTGCAACAGACTAAAACCATCCTGGTCTTGCCCCATCTCATGTACAGTTTCTGTTTCCCTTCTTGAACTATAGAATTTCTAATTTGCTTTGATGTTTGATAACACTGACCAGGACAGTAGCATCCCTACAGGTCTACCATTACAGCTTAAAATTGATCTTTTTTTTTCCCTTTGGAAGCTTTACACGTAAAGAATTATATCCTCTTAGGTTTCTTCCTTAATGTTCTTCCAGCCTTTGGAGTTTAGTTTTTAGACTTTCTGAGAGAATGTGAGATACTACTGAGGAGACCTGTAACAGGAATATTGAGATGAACTGTGAATGGAGATGCATCCATGTAAAAGCATCAAGAAGAAACAGCAAAACCAGGGTTAAGAGTGGCATGTATTGTTAACAAAAAGCACTGTTCACAGCACTAAAATTGAGAAATGTGTTGTTTCTTTCAAGACCAGAGGACCTGAAGTCTGTAAGACCACAGCGCAGACAACCTGATGTCAGAAGGCACTGCACAGTAACAACAGCAGGATGAAAACAAAATTACAGCACACCACACATTATATGATTTATTCTGTTTGTCCAAAAGGAAGACAAGCTGTAACCATAAAGAAAAAGTGATAATGAGTGAAAAGTTTGTCTAGTATTTTGTAGCTTACTTAAGATAAAACCTGTTGCAAAAGAATCACATAAGTAACTGTTGGCATCTGAAGGATATAAAAAGACTAACAGAAAAACTAGTTATTGATCAAAAATAACCACAAGTGCTGCGATGAGGACTTAGTAGCTGGTATACAAATGGAGGGCCTGAATGCCCAAGAATATGAATAAGCTAAGTCTTTTAGAAACTTAGCAACTAAAACAAAACCTACCCTATATTGTTACAGTGAGTTTTGTTGCACTCATTTCCTACACCACAGACTCCCAGAAAATGAAAAACTTGGGGAGGGCAGGGAAAGGGGGGGCATGTAAACTGGCCAGGAATGCTGATGAGAAGAGCTTGTTGGAATGTAATTAAAAGTTGTTCTCTGTGTTTGACACACAATTAAAAGAATGCCCAATTCAGTCCAAGATCCTTGTCTCTAATCTTCTAGAATCAAGCATAAGTTTTTGCTTACTTCCATCTTAACAGAGAAAGAATTTTTCTTTTCACACAAGTAACAGACACAGAGCACTGGTGTGATTTGTCTACCCTGTTTGGGTTGATCATGGTTGGTTGCTTTTTGCCCAAGATCAACTCCAGTAAATAAGCCAGAATAATTTCTACTAGAGAAGTCCTTTTGTTTTAAAATAATCAAGCATTCTCCACTGGCATGGTAAACATCTGGTTTAATCATATGGCACTTCAAGGACTTGAAAAATTTCTAAGGACCTCAAATGGCACATAAATTTCCATAAATTCTATTCTCCATTTCCAATAAAATCTGAATTTGTTGCTAAGCTTATATCTTTTTCAGCATTTGCTTAAGTTTTAAACATATTGTCCAATTTCATCAAAGATAGCACAGAAGTGATCTTAAAGATATATTTCTGCAAGCTTTGTAAAGTAAATGACTAATTAGAAGAGTTAATCTTTGACTATCTGACAGTATTGACTTTCATCTTAAAATCTCTTCAACCTAAAATTTTCACTGTCCATCCCAAGTTTCAAAGAATAATGATTAATTTGGTTTATAGAACCTTACAGTTTGTGTTTAGAATGTAAAAATTTACAAAACTTTCCAGACACCATTATTTTTACTTTGTTTTAGAGACACATCTTCTTTCTGTTTTGCAATGTCAATCTGAAATGATTTCTGCTATTCTGATTTAAATCACTAAAACAAAAATTAGAATCTGGTTCATGATCTCAGAACAATAATATTAGAAAAGTGTATTTTGCACAAGATTCTTTACTATGTAGAATATATTATTTGTATTGTCTCTAACTTTTTATATTTATTTTTGAGATTTATGTATGTTTAATCACTAAGTGACATTCAGTGATTTTCATTTATTATAGTAATTTTTTATTCTTCATAGAAAAGAAAATATTAAATATAAAATATGAGTAAAATCTTAGCAGGAAATTAGAAACCCTATCAATTCCACTTTAAAAAAAAATTGGCAAAAAACAGTGTGCAATTTCAGATAATTACATGTAATCCTTAGTAATCCTCTGCAGACAGCGTGAACTGGCAGTCATTAGTATTCTTTGAGTCTTTTATTTTGCATACACAACAGGATATGCAGAATGTTAGTGTCCTTACTGACTTTCCAACTAAAACATGGAAAATAAGGTAAGATAAAATCAAATCAAATAACTTCAATTGCAGTTGAGAACTGGGAGAAAAGGAATTCTGAGTAACATGAAGCAATAACTTTTTTTCCTCTCAAAGACTTAAGTTAAAAATAAAATCAAGGAGTCTGTTTTGGAGGCTTTTCTTTTCTATTCTAAATGCAGTGGATAACTGAGTTCTTGCTGTTCTAACAGTTCTAAAAGACATAAATTCAGTCCAGTATACTTAATTCAGTTTGTGGGTTAGGTTTTTATTTACATTTCTTGAAAATCAAAGAAATTGTCAAAATCAAGAGAAGGTTACTGTCTAAATTTAAAAGGAATTTTTTACAGGAATTATTATACTTTTCAGCATTCATTGTTTCACGCCACCTTTTGCAAAACCCTGTGATTCAAACGCTCAGCTGGGAAGAGGGGTAGGTGCCTAGTAGGTTCTGAATTAATAAGCATTCAATCTATACAACTTGGAACAGCTTTACACTTCAGTCTGCCCTATAACTTGCAGACTAAGGCATTTTGCTGAGAGGGAATATTTCAGGTGAGACTTCTGAGCTAAGAAGACACAGAACTCGACAGCAGCCTGTCCCTTCCAGTAATTTCCCTCTGCTTGTCTTAATAATTCTGGACTGAATTTGTGGAATTACATCTGGATTCCAACATGCCTCCCTGCAGACCAAAATCAGAATATGTCACCTCGGAATGTCTGAAATTATCTTTTCTGATAATTTTGAATATTTAATTTATTTTTGTTCAGCTGGACATATATTTTCAGTCTGAAATTGTGAGTGGTTTCAGCTAC
This sequence comes from Chloroceryle amazona, assembly GCA_027560015.1. Taxonomy (NCBI): domain Eukaryota; kingdom Metazoa; phylum Chordata; class Aves; order Coraciiformes; family Cerylidae; genus Chloroceryle; species Chloroceryle amazona. The sequence continues at coordinate 5,817 of JANHFX010004582.1, forward strand.
TAATATGGTTGTTTCCAATTAAAAAAAAAACAACAAACCCAAAACAACAACAAAATAACAACAACAAAATGAAAAATTTAAAAAAAATATAAAAATCCTCCTGCTTATTACAATGTGCTGTGTATTTGAGGAAGCCAAAATTTCCTAATACAAAGCTGAAGCCTATTTTATTTGCTAAAATAATTGCAAATGCAAAGTCTGAACACTACAGAAGTCTGTTCAGGTCAATCTTTTCACCCAATCAACATTACTCTTAAAAGCATTATGACTCTTCTATTCAAATGTATTATATCTTGACAAATCCCTATCCCATTAATTAGTTACAGCAGTCCATTAGCACCATTTTGACCTGATCAAGCTAGTATTCTCACAGACACTTTCTAGACATAGCTTGAAGTGGGAATGTAGGCCACAAGAATTTCCAGTTACTAGTGCTCTATTCTGAAGGGTAAGAAATATTAACAATAGCTAATTAGATATGGCTTATTTGTGTCAGTTGGCCTTAAAGCCAGAGAGCAGGTCTTGCTGTTTAATTTACTGCTACCGATATAGCAATGTGTCCTGGTTTCTCTGAACATGTCTTCTTTCCTTCTTTCTTCCTTTCTTTCTCCCCATCTAGAGGAAAAGATATGGAGGGAATTGAGGAATTTGGCCATTTGTATTGGATTACCAGAAGTACAGTTGATTCCCATCAGAGCAAGAGCAACTGAAATAAAATAAAGAGCTGTTAAAACTCTCTGCAGTTGCATAGAGCTGAAATCATGTACTAGATTGTTCACAGAGTGTATCAGTAGGTGTTTAACACACCTGACACATTTATAGCATGCTGAGCAGGCTGCACAGGTATTCAATATTCACATAGAGATTGTGGAACAATTGGATTAGAAAGGTGTTCAGGCTATGCCACTGGACAAATGGTGGAGACAGGTGAAGAAAAAAAGTATGCATAGATAGAGGAAGAAGGGATGTCCCATGTCTCATCACTCTAAGTAGCTTCAGAGTAGCTTGCTGTGGTGCAACAAAGGTGAAAAACAGTTCTGGTCATTAGCATATATCTTTACTTAAGGGATTCTTGAATAGATTGAATAAAACAGAGCAGGATACAGAAAATTGTCTTCTGAACTGCATATAATCAGTTAAGAAAAGGGTATATAATATGATAAAAAACCTCTGATACTCTAAAGAGTGGCAAATATTCATCATGCATACAATATGAGTATGCATCACTACACCACATGGAACTACTTCAGTATAGTTTGAAAGTGCTGGAAACTGAACTTTAATTGTGTGTTCTCAAGTAACATATTGGCTTTGTCTAATTAAGCAAAATTGAATGTGCTCATAAATCATGAGCTTCTTAAATCAAACTAGTTACAACAATTTAGAAACATGTGCAGCAGTAAAGATGCTACTCAAAAGGAATAGAACAGTAGATTAATTTACTAACCTTTGATTCCAGGTAGCAGACATTTTAAAGCTAGCTAGCAGAGGTCACAAAAAAACATTAATCTGACATTATCTTCCTATTGCCCACTAACCTGCTTTATGAAAGACCTCTAGAATTTGCAACTCCTGGCATTTCCTGCCTACTAGGCTTTCAGAATATTTTACATATATTATTTTAATATATTTTTTACTTGCTGACATCCAGAAAAAAAGCAGTTATTAATCATGTATATGTATATATATATACATATATATATATGGACTTAGTTCTGTGATTCAGCTGTGTTGCATCTTAGAAATTGAAGCCACTATGATGTCACTTTGTCTTTCCTTGAAATTTTCACTCAGAAATAGAGGTTTACATGGAATGCGCCAGGTGCACATACAATATTTGTGTCTTGTGAACTTGCTAATTAAATCTACTTACACTGACTTGTGGTGCCTCACTGTGTTCTGCCAAGGTAGATCATTTTATTCCTATGGCTAGCTTTAAAATTTCAAAAATTCTTGGATCTACCTATTGCAGACTACATATTATAATCAACCGAGTCTGATGTTCAATAAGCAGGCAAAAATAATCAATCCATATTAGCCTACACACATATTATACCGATGTGTGATATTTCAGTAGTTCACCTACTTATTTTAATTTCCAGTAAAATACTTGGTTTGTATTGTTATAGGAATGACCTGACTTGTAATAATGGAAGTTCAACGTTCAACACTGGTTCTTCATCAACTCAAATGAAACTTTATTGCCTATGACCTCTGTTCATTACCACCTTTAATATCCGATAGTTAACCATAATCTTTGGTCAATCACATTAAGCACCCCTCCACTCCCCACCCCCCAAATAAAACAAACTAACAAGCAAACAAACAAACAAAACACATCAAAACGAAACTTCTCAAAGAATCTAAATTTAGTGCGGTTTTTATACCACCTTCAACTAAATTCTCCTCTCCAGCAATACCGTTGAGTAAGGTTGTCTACCCCCACCTAGTGGGCAATGTATTTAATGAACCGGTGAAAGAGCACTGTGTACACTTAGCAAAACTGTGAGGCAGCAGCTGTTTCTGTTATAATAAATAATGAATACAGCTTACCACATCTGCGTGGATTAAATAATTGAGGCTCATGGATTCTGTTGATAGCTGTGATTTAAAGTGGACTTTAAAAGGTTCTAGCCAGCTTTATTGCACATTGTAGTTGTTGTTTCAGCTTTGTAGAATTCATTGCTTAAAAAAACCCTGCAGACTTTCTCAGAGTTATCACACCTCTACAGTCAGAAAATAACTATAAATATCTTTCACAAGCTGTGCCATTAAAGAATGATGGTAAAAAAAAACAATTATCAATAATACCTTTCAAGATTTCTTCGCATCTTTCTACTAATAGAAATTTTGATCAGAGTATCAGAATCTGCTTATCCCAGTGAGCACTTCTCATCTGATTTGGTGAATGGAGTGAAAAGTCTGCAGTACAAACGAGGTAGGGTTTAAGGAGAGCCTTGCCTCTTAAAACAGTTGCAATCTATATTGTAGGCTTGCATGAGCAGGAAACTCTGGAGATATGGGCATACTTGAATTCTCATCTTTCTGTCTCCTCAAGCTGAATGTGAATTCATCTTCTTTGAATCCACAGGGTAAAACGTTTTCAAGGAAATGAGCAATTCTTATTCTCTTTGAAATAATAATAAGGAGGAAATGGAGGTGATGTTTGCATGTTAGAACACTTGCTGAACAAGTAAGTCTCCTAGATTTAGTCTTCTCTTTATGTATTCTTTGTTTGTAGTTTTTTCTTTGTTTATGTTTATAACTCTGCTTACAAGGTTCTTTCACTTGCTCTCTTTCCAGGCTTCTGAATCAGAATGGATTGGACGAAGAGTGGTACAGCTTCTAAAGGAGGAATGATGAGGACATGGAGCAACCTATGCACTTGTGATTGTGGTATTAATTGACTATGTATAGTCTACTAAATTAAGCAGGGCCAGCACAGGTGCTCTAATGCTGCCACTTTCTTATTCATAATGTACTATCCCCAACATACTTCTGCCATGGTTTTGACCCATACTGTCCAATACCATACTAGCACTCTCCTAGACATAATTTCAGACATAGACCAGGATTTTTTCCAGCTAAACAGTGTGAATGGGACCACAGATAGAGTTACACTGTAAGGACGAGAGGTATGCCACACCATGCACCCATAGATAGGATCCTAGTGCATTCTATTTGCTGGTATAGAACAGGTGGAGGAGATGGAAGTTCAGACCTCCAAGGTTAAGGAGAACTAAACCGAGTGCTGCAACACCTCAGTGAGAGAAACAAATTCTCGTCTCAAAATAAGATGTGTAAATGATAGGCTTTAGAATTCAGTGTGAGAAGACCTAAGTGTACTTTTTCAGCTGACTTTGAATATTTTATGAATAGCATGAAGATCTAAGCTTGAAGATTAAATGGTAATAATATGTTTTCCAAGTATTTTTTGTTTGTTTACTGTCTACTTGTAATAGTAAGTGCCTAAAGTCTTCACACAGTGATTGCATATTCCCAGTGCTAAAGAGCCATTCTTAACTTCTAATAGAGGAAAGGTAATTTTCATTTTTAGTAATATATTTCTTTAAAACATACTAGAAAACTGAAACTGATGTATCTAGCCACATAGGTAGCAATAAGCAGTCTGGGATAATGGGTGTTCAGGATGATGAACAGCAGTATTTGCAATTAAGACAATACGTATGTAAGAGAAGGGACACAGATCTTATGCTTAGAGAGAATATCAGTTGTATGTAATCTATTTTTCATTATACATTTATGTAATAGATTAATAGAGTAAAACAAACCCTAATATATAGATTTTACTGTTGTGAGAGCAGCTGGCAGTTGACACATGACAAGATACATATTTTCTTCTATATTTCTCTTACTTTTACATGACTTTAAAAAGTCCATCCTTGCCAAGTGTGCTAGGATTTTGCTCTGGAACTCTGCCTATCAATTGAGACAAATAATTTTTTAGGGTTTGTTTGTATCTGAAATGTGCTTTTTGTACAAATATTAGTATGTTCCGTGATTTTTCTGTAAAAATATTGCCTAAGGATTTTTCAACTGTAAAACTGCTGTATCCTTGTTCAGTTTATAGGATGTATCTTCTCAGGAGATAAAAGGAAATGTTCATCATTGGAAGGATAGCATGAAAGGTCTGGGTAAGATTTTCACTGCAGACCTTTTCTTATGTTTGGTTTAAGGAATTAGCATTCCCAAATGCCTAATTATTCTCTAGATGCAATCTATGACCTTTTACAATTGCAAATCATTTAACACTTGAGGTTTAACCTACTGATCATTAGTAGATGTCATACATAATTCTAACACATACAATATGTATTATGTGAAATTTGTTAAGACTTGTAAACTAAATGTAAGTTGAATGTATTGGAGAAAATCATCTTAAAAACTACTGAGGAATTTATTTTAAAATAACAAAATCTCATATATAATTTGTCATAATAATCTGATACACTGACAAAGCAGCAACAGACCTTTTTAATGTGGTGTCTACAAACATTCAATGTCAGACTACAAAACACTGAATCTTTTTCATGTTACCTCCCTTGTAAAACTGCAAACCATTGTTTAGAAGCCATGAATGATCTCATCAAGAAATGCTGAGTTGCCCTCCCCACCGAGGGGAAAGGAAACTTTGCCAAGGAAAAGAAATCTATGTTTAGTAACAATAAAGAATATCTTTCTGTCTGGATTGATTCAAAGATCCTGCATTAGGTAATAAATTAGAAGTACTCCATTTCATCTTGCCCTTTTTGTCAGACATCACTGTGCATTTCAAGAAAATAGTTCTTTTTTCAATGTGGTCTTTAAGAAAAGGGAGCTTTGGTTTAAGAAACAGCAATACGTAATGTGAAAACTTTTGATAACTCTAATTATTTGTTGACTTAACAGTGGTTCTTAGAAACAATGGAAAATACTTGTAGAGTAGTATTTAATATAATAAATAGGATCATGAGATCAAAGACTAGGAGACTTTGACTACATAAGGGCTAATGCTAAATGACATTAAATAAGGACTTGGGGATTTGGTGCACAGGCTTGGGGATTTGGTGCACAGGCATGTAATTTAGACATTATTAAATTTCACTTACCGAATGGTTTATCTTATTATAGATTTGTTAAGAAAGAAACAGTGTAATTCTTAAAATCAGTCAAGAGCAATCTCTGGATTGAAAGTGCTATAACTGTCAAATGAAACAACAGGAAGAAACTCCATTTTACAAATGGAGTTATATATATATATTTATATATATATATAAATAAAATGGAGTGTAAAAGACAAGTAAATCTCCATACTTGTTTGAAAAATTAGTAATACGGGAGTTTCATGTGCATAGGTCTTTTCCTGTTCCTCCAGATCCCTACATCACTAAAACAATGTCACAACAATCAGCTGCAGGCCTTCTTCTTTATTGGGGGAAGAAAGACTACTTTGATGTCCTACCTAATAAAAAACACTACTGAAAATCCTATCATCGTAACAAAAGGGGTATAAAAAAGCCAAGTGCATCACCACGGCCAATTAGAGAGCAGATTTGACAGGTATGTTATTTCAGTTCTGATTATCTGTATCTTCATAGCTGATAACTAAATATCAATTTATTGTTGAATTAAATTAAAATAAGCCTGAATCATCTTGCGTGCAAAGAGCACATTTTTGGGCATGGCACTTTCTTTCCTTGTCAATAAATACTGTTTTCTTCTGCACTAAAACTTTATTTTCTGCAACCAAAGACACAAGACAAATCTGCTGCACGAATGGGGCTGAGGATAACTGTGGAGGGTGAAGGTGAGAGACAGTTATGCTTACCAGGTTTATCTTCAATGTAGGCAGTGCCATTGCATCAGAATAACCTGAAGCCTGGATTTTCTGTTTGAACAGATACGAGACCACTTCAAAGGACAGTAATTTTCAGGCAATATTCTAAAACCCACCTGAACAAATATGGTCTATACACTTAAACAGCCAAACAGAAATCGGACGTTTTTCCTGACTGTGCAGTGTCTGGAGCAGACACTCCTGAGCTGGCAATGGCACTACAACAACTATCCATCAGCAGTCTTTTCCCTGAATGTGTCAAGTTATGTAGCACTTGCCTCATCATCTCCTACTTTTTATCACTTTTCACTACTCCTATCCATTGTCCTACTTTTTCATCTGGATCGTTATATAATTTACTGATTTTTTAGCTCTTTTCAATGGTCACCAAGGAGGTAACTCACTGTTATTTTATTTGCACTACCCACTGATGTCTTTTGGAAACTCAAATCAAGGTTTTTAGGAGCTCTTACTGCTGTTGTTTTCGTGGTGTCTTATTTTAAACTTCAAATTGCTTCTGATATTTCTCAGAAATTTTCATAGTCACATTAAAACATTCAACTTTCCCATCATTTCTTTTTTTAATACATTTTTATCATGGGATATAGTTGAAGGGGTATGTTAGTTTTGGACTACATTAAGACCAAGATAGGGATCCATCAGCATAAGGGTAGCTTGCTTCCACATTGCTGCTTGGAAGTCGGAACCTAAATCTCCACTCACCATAAATTATGTTTATCCATACACATTTGGAAACTCACATGTCGGGAAATAACCCCGCCGATTAAAAAAAAAAAACAAAACAAACAACACATTAAAAAACCAAACATTATCTGAAAGGTTGTTGTACAATGAAGTAGTTATTCCCTTATTCATTTAGGAGGGAAAGTGTATTGAGTACTGGGTGCTCTGCACTTTCGAAGTAGAGCAAAGCCAGCCTGGTACATACTTTCACTGGTTTATATAAGTATGATGAATCTGCTCACTCACACACACCTCTCAGCTGCTGTTTGCATTTCACTTCTATCTTTATATGACTTTCATCCATTTATATACCCACTTAACATGAGGTGCTATAACTCCTTATTTAAGTCTCCTGTGAATCTTCTCATGAAGATTTATATTTGTATAATGATGATTAATAAGTGCTAGTAGAATCATGGATGAACATGGAGTTACTTAGGATGTCTCAAGCAGATGAAGTAATTTCAAAAGCATGCTGCTCCAGCTAAAGGTAGACCACCCGCACCATGCAGTTTCCTTTGGCCATACCTTCCTCCCACCCCTTGTGTGATGAAAAAAAATTAAAAATTAAAATTTTTTAGCATAAGGAGGAAAGCCACAGAAACATACAGTCAGGGTACAGGATAAGGACTGGGGAACAGTAGGGTGGACACTTCCACCCCACTCTGGAGCTCAAAGAGGTTTTTACAGGCCTTTATGCAAAGCTATATAAAATTAAAGATAAGAAAGACACTTAAGGGGTATATTTCATGATTTGAAATTTACTACTTTAGTCTACTTTTTTAAATAGTCAATGTTTCCCTTTTCAATAAGTTTTCTTGAGTTTTGTGCTCACTCTCAGGGCTAGGGTGCCCCAGGGGGCTACCAGCCTTTGCCTATCCCACTGCCCCAGCCAGGAGCAGGGCAGCCAAGGGGCAGTGAGCACCTTAGTGGGGATGGGAACAGGTTAAGGTCAGGCTGGGGCATGGGTCCATGGGTGGGCCTGGCTCAGGGGGCCCATGGTCAGGTGGGGCAGAGCTGTGGGGAGCTGGAGACAGGCCCCTTTCTGGCACCAGCGAGGCATGGGGTTGAAATAGGGTCCTGGGCCATGGACAGGGTTGGGGGGAGCCCTGGAGTGTGGGCAGTGACAACAAGGGTTGGTGGTGGACTTGGGGGCCCTCACAATTAGCAGCTTTCTCTGCAGTAACTCTTCAGTGTGTGAAATTACAGGCTATGCATTTCAGAAGACGGAGAAGCAGAGGAGCCTGAGCAGGTAGGATCTGACACATGCTACGGTTTTTCTTACATATGAGCTGAATTCAGGTTTCTACCAGTGTGGGTTTTATGAGGAAATACACAATCTTTCTTACCAGAAGGAATTGTGAAGTTGTTAAAATATTGTAAAGAGCTCAACAATACCATTTTTATTTTTTCTCCTTTGGCATTAAGTATAAAGGATTTAATATTTAGACAGATCTTGGTGCTTGTGGAAAGCTTCTGAAAGGCTGCTCATGCTTGGGCTAAAGCAATCTGCTCATAGACAGATACACAAGAAAAAGCCTTACACCGGTGCTTGTGAACTGCCCTCATTAAGACCACCTCTATGGGTGAAACCACAAACTGGTGTCACTTGAAGCATTTGGGCTCTGACTGGTGAACTGAGGTAAGTAACCTGATGTAGGACAACATGGGTTGCCATGCACATCTTCATCAATCCAAGACCACACAGCCTTGCTGCGTGACTCAGACTGTCTACCTCCCTCTTCCTTTATCAACGGAGAGTAATTTTTCCATCCTGGTAGCATGGTGCCACTGTGCTCGGGGATGCTGCCTACTCAGGCCTGAACTGGCGTCACAGGCTGCACTGGGTTTACTGAATAGAATAATTTTAAAGTAAATGTATGCATTTGTTTGGGTGGAGGTAATGTTAGATAGTTTTAATATAAATGTTAAAGGAGGGGGAAGGAATGTCGGAACAGAGTTACACTGTTGTTGGGCAAGTTTTATTCTCTTCTTTTTTATCCCTATTTGGAAAGGAATGGAAAAGGACAAACAAGTGAGAAAATATGGAGACTCCTTACATGCCCACCCAGAGGGAAGATGGAAAAGAGAAAGCAAAGAGCAAGTATTAGGCTATGATTTTCTTCTCTGCTTTTTCTCACAGAAAGAGAGCCAGATGAGGTAATGTGAAAAGCAGCAACATCAACTAACCATAAAAGAAAAAGGCCTGGCTGTAGCTTGACCTGAAAATAATGACAGGTGATGTAGACAGAATTTAAGGCACAGAAACAGCAACATCCTGGAGGTCTAATGTGACTTACCACCATGGGGGGAATGACATAGGGGAGCATATACAAATAAGAGAATCAAGATTCTGTGGCTATGACAACTTTCTTGGAGTATGTCCAGCAGCCTCCTTGGGGCTCAGTAAGTTCAAATAGTAAACCTTGCTGTGCATGGACAGGACAAGCAAACTCCCAGGGGTTCCTTGAATATATAAGACATAGAGGAAAACCAGAAGCAGTGGACAGCTCATATAAAATCACAGCCACTGTCAAAACAAAATATCAGTGTCTCTTATCTAGATATATTACTCTTATGAGACAGCAGTGGGCCAGTATCCCAGTGCAGTTAACATACTCAACTGGAGGGTGGAAGATCCAAGTTTAGATCTCTTTTTTGAATCAGACAAAGACAGATGTAGTGTCACAGCTGGTCTAGATATCACCATGGAGGCTAAGCACCTGATTATTGAGTAATGAAATGGTTATTCTGATTCAGAGACTCATGCACTAGAATGATCTTTTGGGTTTTACCTGATATATTCACTAGAAAAGTTAGAAGGTTTGGGTTTTTTTCAGTGCCTATTCAATTATTTGTATAACATGAACTGGTTTTCACCCCCCACCCCCACTATTCTTCAGTATTAACCCAGAATTACAGGTAGCACTACAGGTGCTGGTGTTGCTTCAGATCTCTTCAAACAAAGCGGGGAGCTAAATCCATGTCTAACAGTCTTGGGGAAGTGGTGTAATTCCCAAACTGCTGGGTAAAATATATATTCAATGAATCCACTTTTCTTTAGCTTTCTTACAAAAGCCCAACATCAAACACTTTATTTTCCATTCATATGGAACAATGTGTTCAGTACCAAATGAAACAAAATTGTACATCTTTCTGCATGGTAAACAGTAAGTTTTGCTATGTTTAAGGAAAAAAAAACCACAAACATGCAGCAACTGAGCTTTAAATAACAAATTGTGGGCGTTTAAAAATAGCACACCAAATCTGAGCAGTACGTTTGGTTTTTACAGCATCTAAAAGATACAGCAGGGTCTGTTGTTTTGAATGTGTGCAGGTGTGAATAATTAAAAAAACATATTTATGTGTCTTTGATTACACAATCTTTCTCATAGTTACAAGTGATTCTAATCAGCTTCACTGAGAGAAGATGGGACCCTTATAAATAGCATATACAGTAAGTTTGTGTGACCTCTGGATCTCTTTCTTAGCATACACATTGCTGAACAATACTAAACCTACAACAATAGACTTCACACATTTTCAGAATCTCTTTTCCTCTCATTGTATTGCAGTCTGCAAAATAACTATCCTTTCCATGTTAAACAGTTGTGCAATACCAATTTCTTTCTTCCAACCCGATCCAAAACACAGACATTCTAAATGCCTTAATGACAATTTAATTATAACAAACCAGCAGATATCTACTGTGGCATATGAAGGCACAGACCCAGGTTGAAGGTGCAACCAGAACCAGCTTTAATGAGAGCACACAGACTTTTATACCCTTGGGGATTCTATTTATAGAATACAGACTTTTATACCCCCAGTCCCAGGGGGTAGTACTTCTGCAAAATTTTTTCTCCTTTCCCCTGTTGAATCTAGTTTAAAGCTTGGTCAATGAGCCCATCCAATTCTTGTGATAAAATCCTTCTCCCTCTTTGAGAGAGATGCACCCCATCTGCTGCCAGCAGGCCTGGCCTCATGTAAATGACCTGTGGTTAAAAAAAATGAAGTCCTGCTGGTAGCACCAGGTACGAAGCCATGAATTGATCTGGTTGGTCCTCCTCAGTCTTTCTGGGTTGGTCCCCATGACTGAGGGGATAGAGGAGAACACCACCTGTGCTCCCACTCCCTTGACCAGTTGACCCAAGGTGCTTAAGTCTCTCTTGACAGACCTCAGTTTTCTTCTTTCAAGGTCATCACTGCCTATCTGGCAGGTCAATAATGGATAATAATCTGTAGGCTGTACCAGGGTAGGAAGCTTCTTTACCATGTCTTTAACTCAGGCCCTGGGGAGACAGCAGACTTTGCTTAGTAGTAGGTCAGGTCTGCATATCAGGCCTTCAGTTCCCTTCAGAAGGGAGTCACCTATAACAATGACTCTTCTCTTATTTTTGGTAGAAGATGTCTGGATGCTGGGCTTGGGCTTCCTTAGTTTTGGGAACACATTCCAAGCCAGGTGATTCTTCTTCCTCATTGGCTGGCTGTACTTACAGGGCATCAAACCTGTTCTGTAAGGGCACCTGGGAGGCTGGGGGAATGCATGAGGCAACATGCCTGCTGTGCTATGCAGGAACTTGTTGCCATTGCCCCCTTCAGGGGGGTGGGTTGAGGTGGGCAAGGCAGTAGCTTGCTTGCTGCCCTGACCATAGACCTGCCTCCACTCCCTCTTTTCCTTTAGGTTTCTGCCTTCAGTCTGACAGGTACAGGATGTAGGGGGTACCTGACCATCTGTAATATTTAATGAGTGTTCCCTTTTCAGTCTCAGGGCAGGCAGAGCTTGGCTTCACCAGTCAATCTCTTCCTCAGCTTCCCTGATGCTCCTAAGCCTTTCAACTTCAGCTTGAAGCCTTTCAACTTCAGCTTGAAGCCTTTCAACTTCGTCTTGCAGCTGTGCTGCTCAGTTGAGCAGATCATCAACCTGCTCACACCGTGCACAGTTCCCTGCTACCAGGGAGAGGCTGAGGCATTCCTTGCATCCTGCAGCCTGAACCATCATGTTCTGTGGGACCACTGTCTGAGTTCCCACCTCTATCCTTTCTGGTGTCAGGAGCACAGTCTTCTTTGGTTTTGTTTTTTTGGGGGGTTGGTGGGTTTTTTTGGTTGTTTGTGGTTTTTGTTGTTGTTGTTTTTTGTGTTTGTTTTGGTTTTTTATTCTATTTTATTTGTTTGTGTTTCAATCATATCAGAAAACAAACACCAAGACAATATCTTTTCATCAGCCCTTTTTTATCCAGCAGTCTTTGGCTGGACAATTACAATTTTAAGAATGTCTAGTCCCAATATATTTTGCAGTCTGGAAAAGACACACACCAACATGTTGCACAGAAAGTAGCCTTTCCACTAAGAAACAAGCCTGAGGTTAAAAAGAGTCTTTCTATTCCTGTTGGGGAGGCTCTACCATATTTTTGTGAACTAAATAAACACTCTCTGGGCCGAATAAAGAGAAAATTAAGAGATCATCCAGGTATCCATTCACCCTTTCTTTAGGCCAGTGAATTAGCTTTACAATGCACAGTGACACCACAACAGAGACTGGAGTACATAAAGTCACTCAAGGTACCGGTAGTCTAGCCTTGGAATGAGTTAAAGTTGTGTTCAAGTCCTTTCCATCATTTGAAAACAGGTTCCCTCAGGGATTATCAAACCAAAAGTGAGATGCTTAGTAAAATGAAACGGGGGGAAAACACGACCCAGCATAATTCTTTTCTGGGACTGCCAGAATAGGTGTATATTTCAATCTGTACCATAAAATGCCATCCTGTTTCTTTGAAGATTATCAGGGTGAACTAATATAAAGCTCCAAGAACTAGAGGTTTTTCTGTTTAATAGGGGACTTAACAGCTTTATTCCTCTTAAGAGATGTTTTTAAAAATCTATACAAATACAACCATAATTTCAAACTATTCCACTCAGCCATTCTAGCATGGTTTCTTTCTATGCATATTAACTGGGGCTTACCACATATACTTCTAAGGATTCACCTTCTACATTTCAATCCAGCTAAGTATTTTATGATGTCATGTTACAAGTAATCATTATTTTGTAGCCTATGACCATCAGTTTGGGAAAGTCCATTTCACATATTCACCTTTCACCTTTGAAGCTCTTCAGGGCACTTTTTCTTTTTTTTTTTTTTTTCCTTAGTAACTAGTTACCCAATGAATAGGAATCAAATCCTGCCCAAGAACCTTCTTATTCTTATATCTACCACTTTATTTTCAAAACATCAAAACATTACAAACATCAAAACGTTGACATATTAGCTTTGTCTCTGTAAACTTCACACTATTAAACAAAGATTAAAAGAACTGGTAATAGTTCTTTCACTAATGACTTGCAAATCTTCCTGTGTGTAATCCTGTGCAATGACATGACTGTACATGTAGGAACATGCACATACGTCACTTTCTACTTCTGGGAGAATAAATAAATCAATCAATCTGTTTGACCTTTTCTTTTGGTGCATACAGAATCATAACAGTCCAGTTCCTACTATTCGCAGATCTCATTTCATCAGAAAAATTATTGAAATAAACCAAAATGCACTAACACAGAAGCACTGTCCCATTTGTAGACAACAGAAACTCAGGGTTACAATTGAAAATGAAGGGGTCCACAAAGTCCTGAACAAGAAGTTCCATCTGTATCCAGGCACATGAGTGCTTACATTCATCAAGCTAGGTAGGAAGAAGTACCAAAGTGTATGCATTTAAACATGTCCCGGCTGACTGTCGGGGACATAAACACACCAGTTATAGCCTGGATCTCTAAGGAAACTATAGGTATATGATCACATTATGTATGTTTGTCTATGCTTTTGAACCACTGTTCAACTGCAACAGGTTCTGAAAGATTGGTAAAGGTCTTTAAGCCACAAAGTTCCTAAAAGTGTTATGAAACTGTCTTGTTCAAGAATAGTACTGTTAGTGACCTTATTTGGGGAAAGACTAAAAGGTCACTTTAGCCTTACTATCCTCAAGAGAATCCAAGCATAATGCAGAAAGCTATAGGGAACAGGCTTTTGCTGCTCACAGGATGATGATAACAATATATGTTATGTATAGAAAATTAGTGCTAAGTTTACAATTTTATTGAAAAGTTCCTATATAGGATCAGATTGTAACTTAGATTGGAGGGGAACTTTGGAGATCAGCTACTGCTGGTCAGGCTGCTCAGGACCACAGATTCTCTTTGTTCAGTTCACTCCAGAGCTTAACAGCTCTTTGTGATTTTTCTTTTTTCCTAATATCCAGTCAGATTTTTCCTTTATTCTAATTCTATTTTCTCTTTTGTTTTTGCTGCACATCTCCAAGGACAGTCTGACTCCATCTTCACTATACTCTGCCATTAGAAAGTTAAAGATGGACACTAGGATCCTTATTTATCTGTCCTTCAGACAAAATCAGGTGTTAGAGACCCACCTCTAGATCTCATGTATATGTATCTACAAATCAATGAAATGACAAGGCTCCCTATTTCTAACATTCATTTGTTTTACATACTTCAGTTCTCTTCAACCGTTAAATGAATAAATAACAGTCAGATATCAAGATGCTTAATTGGAATTGTAGAATGTTGTCAGAAATGTAAGAAAAGTGTGGGTTGTATTGAAAATTTATAATCAAATTAAATTTAAAGGTTGTAATAAAACTTTTGTTTTTTGTGATAGGGGAGTATTTTGTTGGCTACATCTATTTTTCTTTTTAATTGCAGTATAGGATCCCTATTTAGCAATGAGCAATGAATTTTGCACACCTCAGTAATCAGTCCCATCAACTCAAGTGTGGCCAACTGAGGCACCTAACTCCATTCTCATCCACACCATGCAAAATTCAGAGGGGAAAAAGGAGGTGATATAATTTTTCTAAATCCTGCTTCAATTTAAAAAGATCCCAGCAAACCTTTCACACATCATCAGAGTAATGACAAAATGCATTAAAACTATTGTTCATTTCTCTTTAGCTCTTTGAAGCAGAAGAGGAGCCCAATGAAATGAAGATTTATAACAGTGACTCCCTGAAAAGTGCAAAATACACGCAGTTTAAACTGTGCTGGATGGAACCCCGTATTTATGCTCTAGTAAGGCCATTTGCTTCTAATGTAAAAATCACAATCCTTTGCACAAAAGCTATGAAACATAAGAATCAGCAAACATCGTAAAGATATTTCAGACATCATCTCTTTTTTTTATGTATAAAATCAAATACATGAGGAATAGTAAGACAAATAGTCAGCAGCAAACAGTAGTAGATCCAAAGCTAAAAATATATATATCAAGCAACTGTAGCTGAAGTCACTGTTCAAAAACAGGTGTGTAACAGAATGTGGTTTGCCTTCAACTGAAGTCAGTCTGGTCACATAATGGCAAAAAAAAACCATGAGAAGAGTCAAGCATCTAGATCTGTTCAAGCAAATACACCTTTTTACTGGTGTGTGTGTGTATGAAACAGAACAAAATAGATAA
This sequence comes from Chloroceryle amazona, assembly GCA_027560015.1. Lineage (NCBI taxonomy): Eukaryota > Metazoa > Chordata > Aves > Coraciiformes > Cerylidae > Chloroceryle > Chloroceryle amazona. Next base: position 21,368 of record JANHFX010004582.1, read on the forward strand.
CCATTAATGTAAATATTTTTTCCCCCTTAAAAATGTAGTTAAGGAAGAATACTCAGGACAGGCAAAAATATTTACATATTTCACTGTCTTCTTCCCTTCTCATACTTATCACCTGGTCAAACATTTTAGTTTTTTTTTGCTAGTAAGATATTTTAAGCTATCATTTGAGACTGTGATCTACTTAGAAACTTTAATATGCATTATATATAGTATACAGTGTATATATAATCCATCAACTAATGTACTCTTGCTGTGCTAACCCACCTAGGGTGAAGGATGTGACCTTCTGGATTAATCTGGGGTTTGAATTTTTACTATATATGCTGTTATACAAACTGCATCAGATAGTTCGGAAGAGCCAAATATGTCTCAGGTTTGGTAGGACTTTGCCTGAGGGATAAGAGTAAAAGCTCCTGGAAAGGTGCAGACAAAAAGTAAAATTTCTTTGTAAGGATATTTTATGGCTAACTAAAAGTAGTTGTAAAATCAGTATGATAATAAATCTACAAACTACTTTAGCTATAAGACAAAGGAACACTTAGAGTGACAGTCTGCTTGTCTTGCAGGCATGTTTTTCACGCCTCAGATCTTCTTCTCGATCAGTACATGCATTTAGTAACAAGAATTTCTTTATAGGTTTCTAGAAGAAGTTCCAGTTCACCTAAGCTTAAGTTTTTGCCATAAGAGGCTGCAATGAAAAAGAAAGACACAGAACTTTATGATTTCTTTTCTTCTAATAAGAATTAAAAAAAAAAAATAAATCAAACCCAGGCTCCCACAGAGGGAGAACTACACAGTACAAGTTATGTTCACACAAGTAAATTCTCTTCCTTTCCAAACCAGTATGTCTTTGTCCTTCATTGATAATTGGGAAAGACTGTATGTAAGTGCTAACGAGTATTTAATATAGTAAATTAAGAGCTGGCACTTGTATCATCGTCTTCAGTAGGTTTTCTAAAACAGTTAAAACCTTTATGAGATTCTACTTTTCGGAGTCCAGTTGTACATCTGCCCACTTAGGTGGGCCAAATTGCTAGTTCTCCACTCTCTAGAACCTCTGAATCCTAGATGTTTCACTTTCTCTTACCATGTCTGGAGCCAGGCTCCCAAAGAGAGAGGATTAGAAGTGGGTGAGTTACTACTTCTTACACCACCTTAAGATTTTAACTAATAGTGTGAACAATCTCAATCCATTACTGTGCAAGTCAAACATATCAGTTTGTTATCTCCAAAGGTAGTTCATACTCAACTGTTTTGATTTTGCAGTGAAATGAACAAGATATGCTTACATAGTGAGTCACCAGCAGTTACTCTCAGTATCTCATTTTGGAGAAAGTAGTCAGCTATTTCTTAAACTGTCTGTAAGCTGCAAATGAGTCTGTAGGACAGCTGTCTTCCTTTGATTCAGCTGGCTTAGTACCTGACATAGCTCCTCAACACTTTCATGAAACATATGAGTATTTTGCAAATCTACCATCTTCGTGGCACTGGAAAAAAAAAAAAAAAAAAAAAAAAAAAGGCTCTATTTTTGGACCAAAACTTAGGTGTTACATTGTTTCAGCAAATTAGGTAGTATTCATACAAATTATGCCACTGAAAGATGAATGAAGCCCAGAACTTTTTAGAAAGGCACAAACATCTAAAGAAAGCAACATTTTTTACTGCCATAGAATGATCCAGAAGAAAATACTTGTTTTCAGATTGATTCCATGAACCTTACTTGTCATTTTCAATGCAGCTATTTGTTCGCTAAAACCAATTTCACTAGTGATTTTGACTAACCTGTTAGATTTCTAATTGGACAAACAAACTAAGAGCAAACACACTGAGACCATGCATCAGCTAGGAGGCAGTAAACTCAGTGGGACAATTCCTATGTAACTTCAGTTCCCAAAGCAAGTTATGCAGAAAGTTGTAAGATACAGATATGTTAAGATTTGCTGTTAGCAGAACTACTTTTCAGCTATTCCCTGAACTTTATTTATTGAACCTTTCAGATGTGCATGTGGAAACTCACAACTACTTACTGGAACACAAGGGTGACAGATCAAGAAATTATTCAGTCATAATCTTGCCCTGGAACCATGATATAATGTGTATGCATCACAATTTCTGATCAAAGCCAGCAGATAGTTTATATTACTTTTACAAAGTTTTCTATTTGATCAAAAGTCAGTCCATCATGTGAAACTAGACAGAGTTCTGTTTTCCATCAGACTTCCCATTTCCTGATATTTTCAGAGGAAGATAAAATAAATGTCTAGGATATCTGTTTTAGGCCACCATAAGTTATTTGGCCTAATTCTGATGATATTCTGTGGTCTGTCACATGCCAAACCCCAAATCAGTGGGTCTAAGATATCTTCTGGCTTTAAAAATCTATTTTCAAAACTCTGTTATGTTTATGAATAAGAATTATCTAAATATGATAGAGGAGTTTGACCATGTTTACCATAAATGTTTTGCATTTTGCATTCTGGCAGCAAAATCTTTGCAGTCAGTTTTTAACAGCAGTTTGGACAGATATTTTTCTGAGATTCCTAAATCTATTAAAGTAGATAAGGGATGTCTTCTTGACAAATAGAGTTCAGCAAGGCAGTTCTTCCCTCACCTCCCCTTATAGCAGAGGATTGTAAACCCATGAATGCTATAAAGTCATTCTGGGAGCTACAGGAGTATGGTAGTCTCTAAAATAAACAATGCGCTACCAGAGAGATCATATGGATTTGAAATATAATTTCTAGAGGAAATAACTAGATCTATAGGACCTCATATACTTTGTATCTGAAAATTATTTTCCTACCTAATAGTGTATATGAAAAGTTCCTATTTTAAAACAGTTTTCTTCTTCTTAGTGCTAATTTCTTGTTTGATTTGAGAGACATTTCTTAGACTGCCAAACACAATTTAGGAAAAAAAAAAGTAGTTTGTAAACAGATAAACAAGAAAGGAAGAAGGAAAGAAATAACAATCAGGGAAATGAGAGAGGACACAAGAAGTCTGAGGCAAGATCTTTTTTGACTTGCATACAGAAAATAGGCTATGTTTCACATAAAGAGCATGTGCATAAATCACTTGCTTTTCATGGTGGTACTAGATAATTAAAGGGCTGCAAAGTTTCAGATTACTGGCTAAAACTCAGGAGCTACAATGTATCAAAAAAAAAAAACCCAACCGAAACCAATGATAATGAAAGAAATATGGTGGGTATCAAGAGGAAGCACAGAGAGAAAAACAAACTACTTTTTCTTTATTTCTTGGAACATAGAAGCTTCTGCTCTGGTGAGAACACACCTGGAGTACTGCATCTAGTTCTGGAGCCCTCAGTACAGGAGGGACATGGATTTGATGGAGCAGGTCCAGTGGAGGGCCACGAAAATGATCAGAGGGATGGAACACATCTCCTATGAAGACAGGCTGAGGGTGCTGAGGTTGTTCAGCCTCGAGAAGAGAAGGTTCTGAGGAGACCTAATAGAGACATTTCAGTACCTGAAGGTGGCCTACAGGGAGGCGGGAAAGGGACTGTTTACAAAGGCCTGTAGTGACAGGATGAGGGGCAGTGGTTTTGAACTAGAGAAGAATAGATTTAGATTGGATGTTAGAAACAAGTTCTTTACCATGAGGGTAGTGGAACCCTGGAACAGGTTGTCCAGGGAGGTAGTTGAGGCACCATCCCTGGAGATATTCAAGGTGAGGCTCGATGAGGCTCTGAGTAACCTGATCTAGTTGAGGATGTCTCTGCTCACTGCAGGGGGGTCAGACTAGATGACCTTTAGAGGTCCCTTCCATCCCAAGTCATTATATGATTCACAAATATTTTTACTCTGAACTATTTTCATCAAAATTCAACCAATTCTTTAAGCAGCAAAAATACTTTGTTCCTTAATGTTGTGATATGACTTGGTTACTTTTAGCTATACATATATTTAGTATCTAATCTATGCTACTTCTGCCAATTCCCTCTAAGGAAACAGAGAGAGGCAGTCAGTTCCTCTGCTGATTTATCTCCTCTGTTTTAAATACCTGTTTTAGAATACATTGAAATGGCCTCCAGAGATGCCTTTCTCTTTACCTAGTTATACTGGAGAAACAGTGTCCCCAACTTACATTAATTGAGCAGCAGAGAAACCAAAGTCACCAATGAAATTTGCACCTGAGCAGGTTTCAATACAATGCTCCTGAGTGCCAGTGACATACTCCATGTACTAGACCAATAAAATATGAAACTCATCTCTCAATTCCTCTTTTAGCTCCTTCTTTTGCGTGATTGCCCTGTTTTTGCATAATATCTTTCTTCATATGAAAAAAGGTTCTTTACGTAGTTGCCTGTGTTAGAATATAAGAAAAGAAGAATATTTTTAAAAAGAAGAGAGAAAAGAATAGTCCTAGCACCAGAAGTACTGAACTGTCTAATGACTTATGGACAAAAATAAGGGGAAAAAAAATAACCAAATAGTCAAACAACAACAACAAAAAAAAGCCACATCGAAATGAGGTTTTGTTAAGAAATACGTATGTATATACATTGAAATAGGTATTCTAAATTTTTATGTAGACAGACTGAATACCCAAAAGATACACACAGAAGAATTCTCTTCTCTAGTAGAAAGTTTAGCTCATCTGTCAGATTTGTAACCCATCTGTCACTGAAGAAACAACCAAAAAGTTTCATCCAAAATGATTCAGATATTTCTAAGAACAAGTGAAGTAAAAATATTTTATTTGCCTGTGTTAAAAATACTCTGGCAGACTTTTCCTGAGAACATTTATCAGTTCTTATTTTAGGGTGACAATGTATATCTTGCTGAATGATGGAGATGATCTTTGTGTCTGGGATGTGTCTTTGCTTATGGCTGAAAACCCACCAGTGTGAAGCCAGACTGCTGTGGGTTTAGGGAAAAGAAAAGCAAAACTTGCAAAAGTTTCATAGGTACTCTTTTCTACAAAGAAAGCAAGCATGAAGATGAAGGAAACTGTGTCACATTTCCACACTAAGTGTTTGATTTTGCTGTATGTTCTCTAATGCCTTGTCTTTGCATGTGTGATTATGTGCATATATACACGTGTGTCTGCTTGTGCTGTGTATCTAACGCTGAAATTTATTTACTTTTTTGGGAATAAATCAAGTTTTCTTTCTTATATGTACACAGTCAGGCACCTGAGGTGGTATTGGTGCAAAACTAAAATATATCCAGGAACATGAGAAATTTCCAAAAAGGTACCTGTTATTTTTTATTGAAATTGCCACTCACCAATTCTTTACTCAGAGTATACTCTTGTTTGCTTGTTTACTGCAAATATTGATGTTTTTCCTTTGTGAACACATACATTAACAGAAAGTGAAAGCCCCAAGAATGTTCTTGATACACTGTTTAAAGCACCTAATATTCTTTCTTGTGTGTTTAAAAAAATGGTTGTTGAAGCGTGCAAAAAATGCACGGAAAAAGACCTCAGCGTATTTCATGCAAACCCATTTCAAATCAAGTGGATTGTGAAAGGGTTTTATTGTTGTCTGTTCCATAGTAGAGAATTGTGAAATTTTAGAATATATACACTACTCCATGTGGTATCTTTATTCTTCCATTGTCAGAAACTGTAGCACAAGTCATAAGCCAGTACTGAACCAATTTCGGGAAGAGCAAACACAGCAAATGAACAGAAAATATTTAAATGTAGAAACACCCTCCACAGACACTCTTTTATTCATTTCAACATAGATAAATTAATGGGGAAGTTCAGAAAAGGCCTTGTATTCAGTGGTAAGTCTGGCCTGTATTTTATAGAATCTGTCCCTATTATATTTTCATTAAGCACACTGAGAAGAGATTAGCAACTAGAAAAAAATTTACAAAGCCCCCTTCTCCATTCACATTTTTCTCCCCCTCCCCCGCCCAGTATTGGCTAAGGAAAGGACAAGGAATTAAAAAGGACAGGGAAATAACTGCTGGCAAATCCTGGTATCACACATTTCTCTTCTGAAAGGAAGAAAGCATTGTGAGTCCTGACATAGTTCGGGAGTTGCCATTGGCCCCTATTCACTCCAGGATCTGAAAAGCTTTTATTGTATAATATCATCATTGCCACAAGGCCAAAAAACGTACTCATTTAAATCAAAACTGCACCCACACCTCTGGGTTTATGCATAAGCCAGTTTCAAGTAAGAGTGTGAACAGTAGATTTATATATAGTAATCTTAGCTGTCAATTGAATGGAGGTAAAAATACTATTTATTTATTTACTCTGATCAATATAACCCTGAATAATTTTGGTGGGTTTGTTGCATCAATGGTTGTTGATTGCTAAAACACTTTATTGAGTTTCCGGTAATGTTCTTCCTTTGAGTCTTCCTCTTCAGACCCTTTTTTCCTCCTATTACATCTATCCCTGTGTCTGTTATTGTCCCTTTTGAGCATAACAAAACTCTGTTATTTACAGTCCTGGCCTATTTAAGAGGGCTCAGTCAAACTGTCCACTCTAGACAAGATATTTGCTTCTTTTTAGCCAGAATATATCACGAATATGCTTGTTTTACAAGATTTTATTTTAAAATTTAAAAACAGTCCTAAGATAAGACAAAAGATCTCTAGGAAGATGCAGACCTTTGCTGAATTTCTGCAGTCCTAATAAAATCTGGTTTTGTAGAAGTGTAGAATGATTGAATGAGTTGTCGCATTTTCTTTTGTTTGATTGCAAAGACAACAATGCAGTCTTTTAAATTCAACGTCTCTAAAAATGTTAGGCTACATAGTCTTTCCCTGTTTATAAATTATATTATTTATTTATAATGAAAAAAACAATATGAAAATAAGAAGAGATGTCATTAAAAGATAATTGTTTTATCTGCAGCTTAATCCCTTGAATAGTAGGCTACAATTTCCCTTCAGCAGCTGAAATATTTTGAAATGGCACTGCTAATTTGAGTGGAATATCAGGTCATTAATCAAATATCCATAATACTACTGTGCTGGGTAAGCATGACAAGCCTTTAAGGAACTGATCTGGTAATCTGAATCTCTAAGGCATGTGGAAAAAAATAATACAGTGGATTGTTATAAGACTACATGAACTGAGGTGTGGGACCATCACATTTACATGCATATTTGATTCCAAGGTTAAATGAGTTGTGGAGGATTAAAGCAATTTTGTTTGTACTTTACTAAAAACAATATGCTTGAAGCCTCAAATAGCTATATTCTCTATATTTTGTTTAATTCAGATGTCAAAACAGAGCTGCCCTCAGCAGGTATAAAATGACTTACTAAAAGGTCATCTTTGAAAGTATTTCCATATTGCAGGTAATCAAAACAGAGTATAGAAGAATTTTTCTGGTAACTGATGGCAGAGTAGATGTGGAACAGGATCACTGGGATGTGATTATGTCAGTAGTCCTAATGAAATGCCACTAAAGCTACTAACCATTTAGACTGGAAAATAGACTCATGTGGGATCTAATGTTTCACTCATGGTAAAGCTTGATTTTCTGGCTGAGTAGCTACCATTCACATGGTTGGTGTTGCTCCTACCGAATACAGCAACTGAAACAGTTTCACTCTGTTCTTTCTCTCTATTCCTTTTGAATTGTCAGGGTTATAAAGGCAGCTGTTTCATGCTTCATAATTCACAGTGCGTGCTTTTCTTTAAATGCAACATTACATTTACATTTCCAGAGTAACATTTGTGGTATGAGAAGACAATTATATTCTTTAAAGTACTCTTTCTCTTGACAACGTATAGTCGACTTTAGATTAATTACACATTTTTCCATGTGAACAAAGTAGAAGGGATTTAAAATGATCTATATAAATAGCTACTTGCCTCACAGAACAGTGTGCAGAAGCCTGAGTATCAGGGTTCTGATGTAACATGGCACAAAAGATGCATATTAGGAAAAATATCACAGCCATTAAATTCATCAAGCTCTTCTTTTGGGGAGTTATATTATCACAGAATATCACAGAGTTTGGAAGGGACCTCTGGATATCACCTGGCCCATCCCTTCTGCTCAGATCAGGATCAACTAGAGCATGTTGTTCAGCAATGTGTCCAACCGAGTTTTGAATATCTCAAGGATGGAGGCTCCAGCTTCTCTGGACAACCTGGTAATCATCATTATTGAACTGTAGTTTAACGTGTTTGTCAGTGAGGTGAAGTTAGATCAGAACATGAAAGCAGGATTTATCTTCTATAAATATGGAAGTCAGTTCACTCAAACACATTTGCAATATCCCTATATTTAAAGTTTGGAACAAGTTTGCAAAATGCACTTTTTTGGTTTTGGGTTTTTTTTTCCTTTTTTTAAACTTTCTCATCAGTTTCACAGTTTAAGGCAAAACCAGGAACAGCAATATAAACTCCATCTACTGTCACCTGGAATGCAAATAGGAACCTAATAAATAAAATAAAAATTTGCTAAGCTGGTGAGATCAGATATAGTTCCTATTTGCATTCCATAACTGACCTGTATATACAAATATTATTTTTTTTTTTAATCGTGTTAACCAGTTGATTGTGTCAGTTAATGATTTTGGGGTTTATATTTAACTTTTGAACAACCCAAGTTTTCTTCTTTATTAGTAACCCCCATAATATTAACACCAAATTATCAGGAAGATATGTGCAACATCTTTCGAAACTGACCATATTATCTAGTTGTACAAACCCATTTTCAATAATAATAAGGAAAGGACAGTGCTAGCTGTTGATTAATGAATTAGAGTACTTCCGGAAAAAATCAAAGACAGCAGCTTTTCATGAAAAAATATAACCTAGAACTTAATGGTGACAACAGTTATTATCCCGCTGGATGAATTCTCTCACAGAAAAGTAAATTAGCAAGATATGTTCTTGGAATTTAGCAAATTCCACTTACTTCAGTGAACTTTTGATCTGTTTGCCATTTCTTAAGAGTTTATAAGCTCCAAACTAGAGCTTCCAAGCTAAAGCTTCAAAGCTTCCCATCTGCAGCTCTCAGAGTCAGGCCAGCATGAATCACAAGGAGCCAATTACTGCAAAGTGTTGCCATGCCAGCAGTGGCATTCACTTTTCTTTAATATTTTCACTAACCTTATTTCCCCTGTGAGCAAAATAGCTGCTGCTGTTTGTTCAGACTTGGCGGCCGTGGTAAAACTAGCTGTCAGACAGCCTGAGCTCCTCTTGCTAATTTCAAGCTCTGTTGAGCAGTACTGTGGTGGCAAGACTATCACTCAGTGTTTAGGAACAGCCCCAACAGGGGGTGAAAAAAAAACTTAAGGAAAACTATAGATTTAGCTTATCAAAGAAAAACTGTTGGAGGGTTTTTTTATGGAAGAATTCACTGTTACTCGTTTCTTTAAGCAAAAGTGACTAGAAGGAATCATAAAACACTGTCTTCAATTAGGATGATTAGGAATGTTAAGAATACCTAAATGAGAATCATTTAGCTTATTGAAACTATTCATTCTGTAATATCATGGTCAAGGTAGCACATATCTGAGCAGCGTAGGTGCAGAAAGGCAAAGATAAATTTAGAAAGATAACAACAGACATAGTGATGTAGCATATACCTACCACAGACCAACAGGTCAAAAAAAGTTGTGCCTTTTTCTTTCTTTTTTTTTTTTCATTGTTATTTTATAAGTGACAAAAATTAAATGTGACACTATTAACCACAGAGGAAGTACACAAACATCCTAAGTAGGCCAACTTCCATGCCATTAGCAAATCCTGCCATTGAGGAAAACCATTTCCTATCAGGAGGATATAGAGTTCAACAGAGGCAAATGCCAAAGCCATGACCCCAAAGAGGAATAAGCCCATCCAGCAATACATGCAGCTGAAAGGCAGTTTTGCAGAAAAAGGACCTGGGGGATGTGGTTGTACAACAAGTTGAACATGAGCCAGTGATGTGCCCCCCACAATAAAGTAGGCTCAAAGTATCTGTACTTTCATTAGGGGAAAAGGATTGACAGCAGGTTGAGGGAGGTGACCTTTTTGGTCTACTCAGCACTGGTAAGACACATCTGGAATGCTGGGTTCAGATCTTAGATTCCCAGTACATGAGAGACTTGAGCAAGTCAAGCAAAAAGCCATGAGGCTGATGAAGTGACTGATGCAACTGGCATGCAAGAAGAGGCTGAGAGAGCTGGAGTTGTTCTGCGTGTATAAGAGAGGGCTCAAGGGGAACTGGTCAATGTATATAAATATCTAATGGGCATGAGGTAAAGACAGAGCCAGACTACACTCAGTGCCCAGTGCCAGGACAAGAGGCAGTGGGCACAAGGTGAAGCAAGGGAGTTTCCATTTGAACATAACTTTTTTTTTACTGTGAGGGTGACTGAGCACTGGAACAAGTTTCCCAGAGACATTGTGGAGTCTCAGTCCTTGGGAGTATTCAAAACCTCACTGTAGATCGTACTGGTCAATCTCCTGGTTGACTCTGCTCTGAGCAGGGTGTGGACTCCAGATCTCCAGAGGATCTCCAGAAGTCCCTTCCCACATCAACTGTTCTAGGATTCTGTGATTCTATAAAAGGCTGAAAATATTCAGTGGACAAGATCTGACTCAATAAAGAGGAATATCCTGAACCATCTCCAGAAGAAGCTGGTGAAGAGAATAAACGAACAATCGTACAAGATCGATCAGGCAGATGGAGAGCTGTGTCTGTGATGACAATAATGAGCGTATGATGAATTTAAACAGTGAAGAACCTAGACAGTGCTAAGATGGAAACATTGGTCATGCATCATATTTTAGCATAATGTGTCACAGGAGAACAGAGATTCCGGAGACAAAATTAGATGAATAGGTGAGAAGTAGAAGACCAAGACTGACCAAAGTCATGCACCAGTCTGGACAGGTTAAGTTTCTTTTCATATGTAAAACTGTTGTGTGCAGAAAATATAATCAAACACATTAGAAACTGGAAAAATGTCATTAAATATATGAAATGTTTCTTTTATGAAACTCTACTGTAATTTTAGATAAGCTTAATCTAAGTGAAAATAGAACCATGATGCCGAAACTTTTTTTTGCTGGAAGTTTATGGGGAACTTGTACACTTAGTACTATGGGAAAGTCCAGAGCTGCAGAACAGGACACAGATCACATTGAAATGAATTACTTAAGTAAAGAGGAATGATAATCTTATAAAACACAGAGAAATTAAATTGCCGAGTTCATTTTCAGCAAATGAAATGCCTTTTAAGGAGAGCCTATGTAAGAAGGCAACCATCCCAAGAGGAAATGGGCATATTCACCTACTTAAATGTTTTAGAGGTAAAGCATGAAATGGATTAAATAGATTGCCTGATTTTTAATGAAGAGAGTAACTTAACAGACTTATGAACTTGGGGGAAGGAAGGTAATCTTTCAAACATAGCATACCAGGTTTCAAATTACTTAAGCAGGCCAGACAAAGGTTTTGGCTAGAGCAAATAAAGTAATAAGCCACACTGATAAAACTAAAAACATTAAAAGATTGACATAAATGGGAAGAGGATGATCTTACAAGTCTCATACCAATTTTTGGATACTAACAGTGACTGAGACCAGAAAATCTACAAGAGCAATAAACACAGAAATTATAGGAAATTGTAGTTATTTCTAGAAATATCTGGATAAATGTCTGAAGAGGTAGTACCAGATTGAACTTCAGCTGAAAGAAGCTACTTTATTACACTTCAGCTTCTTCTTGAAACAGCTATTCAGGAAGCCTACTATTGTTAGTAAACAGTTCTTGTGAGATGCACACTGGACTTGTTTCAAAATGTTATCTCTCAAAGAGCCTTTTTAAGTGTGACACACTCCTGGGCAAGACTACAGCAGTAGTAACACACACAAACTAAACCACTACAGAGATGTTCACTTTCAAAAAGGGAAATTATGTAAAACCAGTAAACTAAAAGAACCAAAGGTTAAAACTTCTGTAGAAAGTATGAAGCTTCCTTCAAGACACAAAGTAACTATAAAATGATCTAGTTAAAAAATAGAAACAGTAGAGAAGAATAATTAAACAGTAAAAATAAAATGGATAAAAGAAGCATAGAATTATATTTCAGAAAATGTGTCCATATAAGGTGAAAGAAAAGGAACATAAACTCTGGCAAATTAATTCTGAAACTTTAATAAGCAAAAAAAAGACTTTGAAGAACAGTTTCCTACAGGAATGGATATTATTAATCTTATTAATAAGATGTTTTCAAACACACTAGAAGTAAAATAATTGCCACAATGTTTGCAGGGTCAACAGATGTTTAATATAGGAAAGGAAGGATATTTAATATAGGAAAGGAATAAGATCATGATAGGAAATCTGAAGCTGTGATTTGCATCACTTTTCACTACAGAAAAACTTGGGAAGAGTCCCATGCTGGAACCTTCCTTCACAGGAAATGACTTGGAGGAATTATCTCAAATTGCAGTGTCATCTGAATGTAAGAACAATTAAATAAAATAAATAGCAACTCCTTGCTAAGGCTAGGTAGTAATAATTTTAATCATTAAACGAACTCGGAATTATAAATTCTTTAACTAGTAGCGGTTTTCTATAGATTAACATTTAAATTAGCTGGAGAATTGGAGGAATGAAGGGCTAAAATTATAGCCAATTTGGAAAAGTGCTTGAGGGACAGTCAAGCTATTATAGACTAATAGGTTTGATTTCAGAAACAGGTTAATTGTTTAGAAATCTAATAAAGAACAGAATAAGTAAATATTCAGTTAAATAATCTAACATGGAGAAGGAATCAACACAGCATTTTTTGGAGGGAAACTATGTTTTGCAAACCTATTAGAGTTCTCTGAACTAGTCTGCAGGCTTGTAGGGTGATGATCAATTTGTTAAACACACTAGACTTCCAAAAGCTTTTGATAAGAAAGTAGCAGTAGCAAAAAGTTTGCTGATTGTGCATATTTACGGAGCATGGTAAAAATGCAATTTTATTGCAGAGAGTTCTCACAGTATCTGAACAGGCTGCCCAGAGAGGTTGTGGTCTCCTTTTCTGAAGACTTTCAAAACCTGCCTGTTCCTGTGTTGCCTGTCCTAGGTGATCCTGCTGTGGCTGGGGGCTTAGACTAGATGATCTCTAGAGGTCCCTTCCAACCCCTAACATTCTATGATTCTATGATTCTATGAATATGGGGAGTCTGGGTGATAAGATGAGAAATTATTATAACATAAATTCCATGGCTAAAATAATGTTAGCTGTTAATGCACAATGATGTGCTCTAAGTTGGCTGTTATACAATCATAGAACTGTTTAGGTTTGAAAGGAAGATTAAGATCATCAAGTCCAACTGTTAACACTGCCAAGTCCACAACTAAACCATGTCCCTAAGTGCCCCATCTACATTTCTTTTAAATACCTCCAGGAATGGTGATTCAATCACTTCCCTGGCCAGCCCATTCCAATGCTTGACAAAACTTTTGGTCAAGAAATTTTTCCTAATATCCAATCTAAACCTTCCCTGGTGCAACTTGAGGCCATTTCCTTTTGTCCTATCTCTTGCTATTTAGGAAAACAGATTGAACCCTACCTTGCTACAACCTCCTTCAGGTAGTTGTAGAGAGTGATAAGGTCTCCCCTTAGCCTTCTTTTCTCCTGGCTAAACAACTCTAGTTCTATCAGCAGCTCCCTGTAACACTTTTTCTCTATACCCCTCACCAGCTTTGTTGCCCTTCCTTGGACATGGTCTGTTCAGCCAGGCTGATATTTTTCCCTGCTGCCTCGTTTTTTGGGACAGCCTGCTCCTGCACCTTTAAGAGTTCCTTCCCGAAGAATGCCTTCCTGGACTCCTTTATCCCTCAGGACTGCCTGTCAATGAATGGACTGTGTCAACCAGGCTCCTAAACAGGACAAAGCCTGCTCTCCAGAAGTCCAAGGTGGCAGTTCTGCTGACTCCCTTCCTTATGCCCAAGACAGCCTCCAACTATCATATCACCCAGAAGTCCTTTTCTGTTCACAAACAATACGTGGCTTCTAACTCTCTATAAGAGCTTGGAGTCACAGATTTAAACACTTATCAGCTCAGTGAAAATCTTCTACTTCCAGAAGTAGAAGATGGAAATAGAAGTTTATTACTGAAAGAAATTTTTCAACCTTAACTTACAGAGTTTGACTATAATACACATGTAAGAACAAATTATGTTTTGTTGCCAAGACAACAAAAGTAAAAAACAGGGAAACTAATGGAAGCAATTTACAGCTCTGTGGGATAGCCAGAGATACACAAACATACCGCATTTCTTAGAGAAGAAAACAATATGATCTATCAAATTCTTATTTTATTGCAAGAAAGGATGCAGAACATGACAGTAGGGAAAATCACATTTCTGATAACCCAAAGTAAGGTTTATTTAATAGTCCATTAGGTGCGTATGAGGAAGCATATTTATTTCAACCTAAGAATTCCAGTCACCCCTACCTAGCCTGCCCTATGGTAGGGGGACAAAAGTTCTCAGTTTTGTTGTTATTATTGTTGTTATTGCAGTGAAATCCCTCTTCCTTTATTATTTCTTCCAAACAGTTTAATATTGTTCTCAGAAACATTCTTATTACACAGCCACACCGCAAAAAACTATATAGCCCATAGGCCTAGAACACAATACAAACCAAAGAATGCCTGTGTCTGAGAAAAATTAAACACCTATCTTAAAAACCTGTTGTTAAATTGTGGCTTCTGACTTTAGAAAATAAACAACGTTATTACATCTAGAAAGAATTAGAGGTCTCATGGGAGAGGCTGTCTTCCAATAGTTTTCATAGACATAACCATATATAAAGAGATGGCAAAAGTGGCAAAAATGTAGTTTGAAAATTCTCTTCAAAAATGATGCAGCAACATATAAAAACTTGACCTGGATCAATCTTTCCTAAGTCATAAGGCACTGCTTAAAATAAAGTAATAGAGTGTATAATTGAAAATTATGGGAGGTACTGCCATTAGCTCGTAGAATACAACATATCAAAACCAGCAGCAATAAAATAGTAGCATTGAATCCATACATTTCCTCAGAGCTGACAATAAGTTTGCTTGATCATGTTAAAAAAAAAAATGTAAATGAAAAATACAATTTTAAAACTGCTATATGACTGTAGTGGTAACAGAGTCTCAGATATTTGTGGATTTTTGGAGGGATTGTGATTTTTTATTTTATAGCCTCAGTGACGTAAGATGTCATTGCTATTTTGTGACAGAAAACTTAGTCATAATTAAGCTCATATGAAGATGATGTCTACAGTTCAATTATAAAATCTCTGAATATTAGGTCACCTGAACCAAATCTGCTTAAACTTCAGAAGTAATAAGATAGCAAAAATATGGAAAATTCAAATGCTATTTCCACCTCATGGAGTTCAGAATTACATTACCACAGAATATAATTAACTGTACTGTATTCTATTCTAAATAGCAAGTTAAGAGAGTAGATTTCATCTATTCGCATAAACAGAATTAGAGCAATAACATGTACTATGTAAACTAAAACAGCAGCAGAAATCAAGTTACAGGGGAAAATGAGGATGTAGGCAAAACACATAATCATATCTAGGGAGTGATTTGAACTATAATTAAAGTCACAGACTAGAAATTAATACAGGAGTTTGGAAGGTGATGTATATTTTCAAATCACTGATTAATACAGAAAGCAGCAGGAGAAGCAAAGAATGAAAAAACATCTCTTTGTAAAGAACAGTATGTCACCAAGGCCATGGAATTCCCAGTCCTTAAAAAGCAAGGGATCAAAAGGCAGAAAGAGAATATGACATCCTAATGGTGGGATTGACCTCTGTTAACTTAGTCATCTAAAATCTAGGCTGCTTTACTTAGCTAATTGCCAGGGCTCCTGTTACTGCTCACTGAAAAATTGGGCTACTCAGAGGGCTGATCAGACTGTATTATTACACTCAGGTGAATGACCCAGATGAAGTGTATCTTTCTTTGCAATTGCATATGGAGGGATCCTGGACAGCCCTGTGAAACTACACTTCTGCCTTTTAAATAGCTAATGTTAATGTCAGTTGATCCCAAACAAAGTCAAAAAAACTCTTTTAGCAATTAATATTTCAGTTTCAAATGTCAAAAAAAGCCTTAATCTATGCACAAAATAATCCTTATCAGACTGAGTATCTGAGACACTTCTAGTAGAACAAACACTGTGAATCCAAAACTTCAGATAAATTCCACAGGGACTGAAAGAATATTTGCCAAAACAATTACTTAAATTTAACCCTCAGAAAAAAAAAATAAAAATACAAAGGGATCTTTTTATAAATAGACACATCAGTATAGAAGACAGTATGTAACTGACAAATAACAATGGTCAGAAAGTCTGGCTACTGGGCAATAAAGAGTGATGAAAAGGCTATATTTATACTAACATAATCATGTTAGTGTGAGGAAAGGGGAAGTATTGCCAGGAAACATTCTCACTCATTTATTCAAATTCAAGATCACTTATTTGTGCCTCCTGTTCAAGGTCTGTAAAATCAACAGCAGGATTAAAATCCACAGCAGGATTAAGAGGTTAACACAATTTCCTTGTATTGTATCTTTTTTTTTTGCATGAAAGCAATATTTTCGAAGTGTAATATTGTTTTTTATTCAGGTAATACAAAACACAGCAGCTCCTGCACAGTTAATCCATGTCCAGTCTGTACCATTTAGCCCAGTTCTGAAATTACCTTTGCCCTTGCAGGAAGAACATTTCTTTCTATAAGAGGTTTTGAGGACTATTTCCTGACATGCAATAATTTTTATTCCTGTACTAACAGAATTTCTGGCAAATGTCTAAGCTCTTGTTAAGCTCACAGATAGTAACACGACATCAGAATGGTCTGTTATAAATTATATCACCTTAGTCATGTGTAGTGTGGCATTACACAGGTACACAACTTTCATTCACACTGTTCTAGAGGTCATACAAATACCTAGTTTTTTTTGCATGTGACAGTGTTATCCACCTCACATTTCAGAAATCAGAGCAGTGGAAAAATGTTTCATAATGTAAACCTCACTACAAGGAGCAGTAAGTATAAGCTCAAAGCTTACTTATTCTCCTTCCTTTCTTTCTCTCTTTCATAAACATGGCTATTTGAAGGCAATGTTAAAGAAAGTGCAGTTTGACACCCAGAGACTATGTTAGAAGTAGTTTTATTTTCAAATACAAATAATTAACAGCATCCTCTCTTCCATTTCTCCCACAGCTGTGAACACACATAGGCTGAGGTAGCCCACATCCTAGGGAACACTGTCACAACTGACAAAATGCTGCACCATATTGCCAGTTATAAAATGTCAGATGTAAAATCACCAGATGTGTGGCATTTCAATCTCAATATTGTATGTTTACTCTTCTCAGACGTAAGGGTTCATCCAAAACCTATTGAAGTCATTAAGAATTTTTGATTTGGCCTCAGCAAGCCCTGAATCAGACCTCTAAAAGAAAATAAGTTGCTTTTTCATACTATCTTCTTGCTTTTACAGTAGCCAAATGGAACCAGAGCTTACTCACCTTTTCCACAATGTGGGGTCCAATCACATGGTGTTTAATCAAATTAATATCCCACCGAAAATAGTGTGGATTTTTTTTTTGCCTCTCTAATGTATGATAACAGGTCAACAGACAAGTCAGCAAAATTCAGCAACTCTCTAATAAGCTTATTGAAAAATGGAATGCCCTAATTAAGGATGGAATAGGCTCCTCTGTGAAGTCTACTGACAGCAGTGAAAAGGACAATAATACAGTAGAGTCTTTTCACAAGCTCAGTCTGTGACATAGAGTAATTGACTAATGATCTAGTTTTGTGATGTCACTAAGTGCCTGCATGTTCCTAATTTGTCAAATAAGCCACCAAGCTTTCCTCAGTAAAATATGAAATCTCTGCTTTTTTGCGACTGCTTCTTTAAACAAACATATTATCAGAAAGGAAAAGTGTGCTGATGCTGATTTTTCATTTTTATTTTTATGCATGAACTATGAAAGAAACAAAAAACAGATGCAAGAGAATCATATGCTCTTTTTCTAAGGGATGCACCTCATCAGAAGATTAGAAATCATATTAAGTGCTGACTGCAGAAAAATCTGGAGTTATTAGCTTCTGCAGAGATGAGGTTTTGGGTTTTTATGGTTGCTTGTTTTGATTTCTTCTTTCTAGTTTCTTTCTCTTGGGTCACCTTAATAGAAATGTAGAACATAAAATGCTTAAAAGAAGACTTGTATCTAAACAGAGAAATGCACTACACTGACAAATGAGCTTCTCATTAAGTACATCTACACAAAAGAATAACTTTGAAACTCTCATTCTCCAAATACGTTCATTATATTCACTCTAGACCATGTAATTGTATGGTGAATTGAATCACACCAGTGAGCTGAAGGCAACTTAGGAAAGATCATTTTTGTCTGTTTTATTAATCCTGTTAAAGAATTTAACTTAATTTGAAATATGCATTATTGTCTTGACAGTAACGATCACTGAAATGTTATTCTGGGTACATTATATAACATGTGATAAGCATATCTAAGTGTGCATGCTTATATAAGATTCATTCCATAACAATCATCATTATACTTAATATATAATGGTATTTTAACCCTTTTCACTAAGCTTCTTTTCTGTAAAATTCCAAAAATGTAGGGATGTTTAAAATGGTAAAAAAATATTTTTGCATTCCCATATATGCTAGCCAGATGTACAAAGTATCTCTCACACTGGAATTATGATACTCTCAAATTTAAAACTATTTTTCCCTTAAAAAAGAGCTGTTTATGATTTGCTTATACACACTATGCTCAATATGGTCAACTCATATGATTTCAAAACTCATTTTCACTGGTGTATATCAGAGAAAGACCCAATAAAATGCACAGCAGTATCCTGTTGTAAAATTGTATGCAAATCAAACTTATAAACTTTAGAATATCAAATTAAGTAATGCATCAAATCTAGTATCCACTCTCTCAATGTGTCAAATGACTAGTGCTTCAGAGAAGGACAGGTCTGCCCTGGAGTCAAAACACAAAACACAACAGCCAGTATAAAGAGATAGATCTGCAGGATGAGCAAAATAGCAGAGGCTATGCAGTGCTCTGTTCCTTATGTCACCAAGCAGGAAGAGAAAGAACTAGAGAGCTGGCCCACAGCAGAACTGTGTCTATTAACACCCTGAGAATACTCTGATATTATCATCCTGCCTGTGCAGTGTACTGCCCCTCGAAAGTCAAGAAAATATTTTAGAAAAAAAAAAATGTCATCAACATTTTTTTAGTTGTAGCTTTATACATAACAAACTGAATTAAAGAGGTTTTCAAGATTCTTACTTTGCTCCCAGATCCTTGGTTGGAGAGAGTTGCTGGCAAAATTTATCAATTGCTACCATTGTAACAAAAGAAAAGAGCAGTAATGACAGGTTTAGGAACATGTGCATTACCCTGCTTGTATTTTACCAGACAGCTCTGCTATGTAGTCTCTGAATGTTAGTGCCCTGTGAAGGACTGTGTCCTTGAATTTTCTTTGAGAGACTTGATTATTATCTGTGCTACTAGAAGATGCATTGGCAAAAATCTGTCTATTTTACACATTGTTGAAAAGCTATTTCTCAAGAAACAGCGTTAGAGGTCTTTCCTTTTGTGCTGATTAAAAGATGCTGCTTCCTAAAATTTGTGCAGATGGATACCTTGTGCTATAGGAGAGTCAGTATGATAGAACAGCTCAACATTAAAACAAAGCATTAGAAGAAAAACTAATTTTTTAAGTGAAAATGTGGCTAGAAGGATTTTAAGGTATGAGAAAAAGGGATTTTTCTCTCTTTTAATTTGAAAAAAAAAATTCATCTGTTTCCTGTGATAGAGTTTACTGAAACAGATTGAATATATGGCAGAGCATCTGTCACTGCTCTTTAGTATGAACAGAGAAAAGCAGTTAGTCACTTATTGCTAAGCTGCCTTTAATTTCAATAATGTTCACATTTCTTTCACAAACATGTTTGTTTGTTTGTGGTTTTGCTGCAAAAATATTGCGAGCTGTTTTCTAAATTAAACTCAGGAGGTTTAATACCATATTTAATTGTTAGATAATTACAGCTTCCTCTGTATATATGTGGGTCTTTAAAAAGTAGGCTTCATCTCTACTGTCAGTCAAAGTTAGTGTAAGCAAGAGCCTGTCTCTGTCTCCCTCTCTCTGTCTGTCTCTCTCTCTGGTTAATGGAGAAAAACAAATGCATTCAGAATATGTGTCAGACACTTACACTGAATATCTTTCATAGGATAGAAGTTGATTGTAGAGGGATATTAGATAGCATTAGTTATTTCTAACAAGGGAAGACTAATCTTAACCCTAATAAAGTCAAAATAAAGTGTAGATTTCATTTATATATCTTTGACTATCGATTGTAATTCTCTAGAACTTCTGTGTGAAGACTTCTTACATTAGGAACAGCTTCCAAAGTTATTTTATCAAAGTCAGCTACAGAACCATAGAAGATTTTAGTACAGGGAAAGGATAGAAAGATAATTAGGAGAATAAGGACAGATGACCTATTCTAAATTATTAATTTACAGTTGGCTGACATGTCACTTGGAAATATACATTAAATCCTAACCACCTTGCAAATCCAGATTTCTTTTAAACAAAACTAAGAGTGATGTCATTTGCCAAAAGCAATTAATCAAAATTTAATAACTTTGTTTAGTAACAAAACCCTGAAAAACTGTACTTTCTACACTGGACAACTCAGGAGTTCAAATTACATTAAAATAATCATTATAAGGCTTTGCAATACTTTTACACGTATTTCATGCAGTTACTAATGTATGCTATTAGGCAAACTTGATCCTAAAATGTGATATGCGCAGCTAAACAGAGTATTAATGTATTGGCTGCTATCAAGTCATTCATTTTCATTTTAAATCCCACAGTGCTTTATTACATTTAGTAAGTACCAAGCAAGGTAACAGCAAAATCTGAAGTTTACAAAATTATTTGAGTTAATCCAAACCAAAGGATTAAGTAAAATGTTAGAGAGAACTAACCAAATTAAGTGAAGGGGAAATGATATTCAGAATAAACAAGTGCAAAGAAATTTATACACGAGGAAAATCTTAAACTGCTTACTTACCTCTGTCTCAAAAAAGGCACCAATAGTGATTTCAGTAATTGAGAGATACCTACTTAATTTACAACTGCAGTCAGAAGGCAAACAAGACATTACGCTGCATAAGAAGTAAGATGATGAATTGCACAGTTTCAAAGTTCTTTTGTATAAGTCAATATTTTGACATCATCTGAAGCACTGTATGTACTACAGCATGGTGCTGGGAGATGGATTACACACAATAGCCCATCCTTTATATATTATTCCAGTTTCTACCAGGGTGCGCAAGATCAAGAATCTGTGCACAGCTGAAGGGAATGGGTTGCCAACATCAAAATAAGACAACTAGGGACAAAGGTGAATGCTACCTAAATCTCCTTATTCCTGTTCTGAGAAAGTCCATTTTTTTCATTGGTTATTTACCTCAAAAAACTGCACAAAGAGAAGTCTGAAAAGAATGATCAGGATCAAGGAAGACACTAATTTGAAAAGAGTTTGAATAGACTGTTTTTTTTAACAGAGACCATTCACATAAGAGCTATAATGAATACACATGAAATAATGAATGGCCTACAGAAGATAAATGTCTGTTCTTCTGGTCTTATATCACAATTATAAAGACAGCACAATGATAATAAAAGAATCAGGTATTTTAAAAAACAGTAGAAGAAAATACTTCTTCACATGATATATTATTAGACTGTGGGACTCATTTCCAATAGCTTAAGAATACTGAGGAAACTAAGAATGACAGCTAAGCCCTTTGCCTCAAGACCTAAGATGGACACGTAGTATGAAAGATGACTTTAGTGGAACTATATGTGAGAATATCTGGTTACTGTACAATCAGCATAAGGGTCTAGTAAGAGACTCAGGAGAAGGAAAAAATAAAACACCCAGGAATATAATCGATGAGGTACAGGAGATAATAGATAATACTTGAGATCAGGACTCTTAGGTCCTAATTGATAGGTCATTGAAGGAATCACTAAAAGCCTTAAGAAAGTTCAAAATGAACATTCCAACTGGTAAGAAGGGGAAAACAAGATTATTGTTAATCTCATGGGAAAGAACAGATTTATTGTGGAATAGCTGAGGTGTCATGTGGGATTATATAAAAGTATTATGGGACATTTCAAAGAAGAAACAAAGACATAAAAAGGAAGGGATTGAGGTCATTTAAAGAAGAATTAAGTGTGGGAAAATGGAGAGAAATAGGGAGAAAAATCTGCCCAAATGTAATAAGAAAACCCTTGTCACTATTCTTGTACGTCCATGCCTAGCCCTGAATATTCTCCTGTATCCAGTGCTGGCCAGCCTGTGCTGGCCACTAGACAAATGCTCTTTACTAACCCCTTTCCCGTCCAAAAGGGGAAGAGAAAGAGAATCTGCATGTTTGTTGCTCCTTGTTACTAGTCAGAACTGCAAATATGAGCAGCAGCAGCCACTTCTATGGTACTGGGACAGGAGGAACATGAAAGTCCAGAAGCCCACAAGGTTTGGAAACCTTAAATCTTTAGAGCACAGTCTGGCAAAAACTTTACCCAGTTCTGCTTATGCTGAAGAATTTCCACTTTTTTTTGAAGGTTCTGGTACTGTGCAAGTCAGGCACAGGACCCCATGGCCCTCAGGTGATGACAATATATACTAATTTCTTTTTGAAAACTACTTGTGTGAAAAAAACACTCTTCGTAACTACTAAAAATTATATGAACAAATAAAATAGATGGTATTGTGTAAGAAATACATTAAACAAGAAACTATGTTGACTCAGTTTTGCTTTTTGTAATAAATAAAAAGAATGTAAGAACAGTTTGTGCTCAATATTTGTACCATCCTTACCTATAAACTTCACAGTTCTATTTCACTGTGACAAGCAGCCTGTAAGAAAGAGATTATATTTACCATGGTAAGTACCATGCATAAGGATCATATTTCATACAAGTTATTTTTCAGATTTAGTGTTATGTAGGTAGCAATTTTCATGGTCATAAAATTGAGTTAACTTAAGAGAGACCTATAAAAATTAGGCTGTGTATATCAAATACATTGGTGAAATGTCACACTGAAATCCACTGCAGTAGCCTGTGTAATTGTGTATATTCAAAGTATTGGTTCAATTCACTTCGGAATAAATAATGGAGTGTGCAAAGATCTGCAGCTTGTATTGAATTCAGTGGTGATTTTGCATGAATAAAAAATGAAAAGAAACTAATAAAGATTTTAAGATTTGATTTTTTGATAATGTATTACATGTTACTGCAATATTATATTGCAGTTCAGCTAAGCACTTGGAAAAAGCACCACTTACTTCTGTAAGTTTTAAGCACATACTTAAATGATGGACCACCAAACAGTAGAGCACTGTTTAGGAGTGTATAAACAATTCCTTTTAAACAGGCAGAGGTAGGTTTCTAGAGAAAGATTTCCATCTGCACATAACAACAGGTGCAATAGTAGCAGATGCATCAGGGAAATCAAGTGACATATTTGTACCATTATTTACCCTATCCCATCAGTACTGCCTCCCATTAAAGTACAGAACTTTTAATATGCTTTAATTGCCTGATTTATCTTTTTAGTGAAGAACAAAACTCTTACTATACTGAATGAACAGCTGTTGAAATAAAAAAAAAATGATGAGCCAATAGTGAAGACAGCAGTCTAATACTAATAGGTTAAGAGTTTGGAGGGGGGTGCTTGTTTTAGTTTTTGATTTGTTTTGTTGGGGTTTTTTTCAGGGAGCAGTGTCCCATTTTAGTCTTTCTATAGAATCACAGAATGTCAGGGGCCAGAAGGGACTTCAAAAGATCATCCAGTCCAACCCCCCCTGCCAGAGCAGGATCACCTATGTCAGGTCACACAGGAACGTGCCCAGGTGGGTTTTGAATATCTCCAGAGAGGGAGACTCCACAACCCCCCCTTGGCAGCCTGTTCCAGTGCTGTCACCCAGTTCCTGAAAAAATTCCTCCTCATGTTTACATGGAACTTCCTATGCCTCAGATTCTACCCATTGCTCCTTGTCCTATCATCAGGCATCACCGAGAAGAGCCTGGCTCCATCCTCCTGGCACTCACCCTTTATGTATTTATAAACATTGATGAGGTCTGCATACTGGAATGTACAATTTGATACAAGTGATGAATGTCAACATTTCACTTCAGTCCAGCCACCAAATGAATCCAGGCAAAAATAATGGAGTTATTTTCTTTACAATCTTTTGCAATCTTTGGTTTCTTTGCTAAGATTGTTTAAATGATAGCATTCATGGTGGTCTAAAATGGGCATTTTTGCTTTTTTGTTAATCTGGGAACAAACCAAAATATTCTATAAGGCAGTCTGCAACTGTAAAATACCCAGTGCATATCAACATATAGAAATATTGGTTGCTATAACACATATACAGTCTTAGACCTTTATATACAAAAGCCACCATTTGTGTGCCTCTCTCTTTTTAAATATATAGCCACCTTACAACTCTAAAATAGCTGCCACCAGCTACTATAAACTAGTTCATCATAAAATAAGCTACATTCAAACATCTAAATGAGATGTGTAATACTTTGTAGTTTATTATTCAATCTATCAATTATACCAGTCCTCAGTATCTTTAGCTTTTGAAAGATTAACTGCAAACTCTAAACATCACCCACTTTGTCTTTTCTCATCCTCAAAGATAGCATTGCTTCTTCAGATGGAACATATTTAGTCTAAAACATTAGAAACGCACTTTTTTTTTGTATACTTATAGCTGAGACTTCACTTCTTGTACAAGCATTAAGATTTGCTAGTTGTTGGTTATCCCTCCCTCCTCCTTTACTTTTACAGCTGTCATCCCTTCAATGTATACAAAGATTTAATAGAAGCCAAGGCATCCAAATATTTGAGATGAGTGTCCCCAGATTTTTTCTTAATGTAAGGCCTTCAAAGATGGTTTGGAGGCTTATAAAACCAGGAAAAGCACACTTTTTGAGTAAAAATTAAAAATTCCATATGGTGGATTAACCTTGGCTAAAGGCCAAAAACCCACCCAGTCACTCTCTCACTCCCATTTCTCAACAAGACAGGGGAGAAAATAGCATGAGAAAGCTTATGGGTGGAGGTAAAGACAGGGAGACCAGTTACCTGTTACCATCCAGGCAAACAGATTGAGCCAGGGGAAAATTAATTTATGGCAAAATAAAATAGTTTGGCGGGGGGGAAATAAAGGCAAACATTAGAAGAAAACCTTTCTCAGCTCTCCAAAGCCCAGCTTCATTCCTTCACTCCTGCCTCTGCCTACACCCTGAGCAGCACAGAGGGGATGGCGGTCAGTCAGTCCACAGTCTCTCCTCACAGAGGCTACCCCTGCAGCCTCCCTGCTACTGAATTCTTGACAGCTACACACAATGCAAGTGTAATCTGGAAATGTGAAAGCATATCGCTAAGATTCACAATGAGGCAAAACACAAATGTACACTGGTGTTACAAGGTACTGAATGACTGCTAGTTTGGGATCCATACCCAGGAGTGTCCTTTTTCTTCTACCGGATGCTTCACACATCTAAAAATGCTCACCTGAAAACTATCTAGACTCTCATTTTATTCTTATGGTTTGGATCCTCAAAATCTTCAAAGATTTTCCAAGTCACATAGTATATTGACACAGCACTTTCATCCATGATGGACAGCTGTCTCATTTCTAGAGTAAACATAATGATATAGCAAAGGCATAGTCATTCTAGAAAGGAGGTAAAAGATGACAAGTTGGGAGATCTTTTATCAGAACCTACAAGAATCCTTGTGGGTTTTTTTTTTGTTTGTTTTCCAGTTCCTTATGTATGTTTTACAATTTGTGTAGATTTTCTTGTAATGGCAAGAAACTTCAAAGGAAATGGATAGGCTTAGCTACCAAATAAAAATCACTGATATTAAAAGGATTTTATATGGTTGGAAAAAATTAATTTGATGCATAGTAGGGAAAGTACAAAATAGACATTTTAGTCTGATGAATTGCATTTCATGTGTTTTTGTTTTTGTTTTTTCAATTAGTAATTATTTAAATCTTCTAAATGTATGTTTAATCTGCGGGTATTCACAATTCTGTAAATATTTTTTGTTTGGACTGATAACATTTCTCACTTTCTCCCCACTGTCCCTAGGCAAGGACATTTCCTTTGTATCACTTTTATAACTATTTACTTGCATTTTAAATTGCCAAAGATATTTCTTTAGGATGTAGATGCATGTTAAGAAAGGCAATTACAGTCTTCAAATCATCAGGAAAGCAGGGCATGGAATGTACAAATGTACTGAACATTTTGTGTTCTGAAAATAGGCTTAAAAACCAGCAGGAGCATGGAATTGTAAATGTTAATGTTCAAAAATAAATTATTACAATCTTTTGTAATAATTACAGTCTTTTTTTTTTTTCATGCAAGATCAGAAATAGCCATTCTTTAGGATTAAATACACATCCACAACAATCATTGTTCTGACAGGTAAATGAGGGTATACATAAATTACTCTGCTGAAACTCAACATTTATATAAACAGGAATAGTTCTTAGATGAATGAACATTTGAAAACATTCTTGACCTGTTTTTTCCCCTTTGCTCTTTCACTTTGCATTTTCACATTCTCTGGGATATGCCAAGAAAACTTACCCTATTCATTCAAATTTCAAATTGAGTGGTACTTCTATAAAACAAAACAAAAACTTGACTTCAGGCATCAAAATTAGTCTCCCTAATTAATGATATTTTTAAGCGCAAAGATGGAATACTGTTCTAGACTAGAAATAATTACCTTGTTACAAATTAATAATGACTGCTGAAGAAATAACAAAACCAACCATTTGCTTGTTTTTATCCTGTTTCCCCTTCAGAGGCAGGCTAGAATTTCCCATTCCAAAACACCAGGAAAAAGGAAAACCCTTTTGGTGTCTTTTATTATGCCTTTTATTCCCTCCTTCCAGGTCAGCTCTTTTTCTACCATTGTACAGCTTCTTCCAAACATCACTGATTCATCCTTGTCATGATTTCCCATCTCTCCATTTCCCAGTTTCAGTGCCAATAGTTTAACATTTCTTTTGACTCAGAAATAAGCATTTCAGAGTGCAGACAACCTGATTTCATAAAGAAATTTTTCATTTATTTTGATAGCTTGTGACAGAAGGAAAGTATTCTTGGAAAACTACTTAAAGGTGTCTGTAAATAAAACAACATGGAAAAATCTTCAAGGACAATAATTTCACGCAGCACAATGCCATACTGTTCAAACTTAACAGCTCAGGCAGAGTGAATCCAAGTTAAAAGTCCTAGAAACAGTGTTGGTGAATCCAGGTTAAATATGTCGGACATGATTTCACTGCATGGAGACATCCATCCAACTTTGATATCCACCAGAAATATAATTGAATGCCCCTGAAGTCTACAAAGAGCACAGTGATTATGGGCTAGCAGGATTTCCAAAGTGGCAAGAAGGACAATGTAATCAGGTGCAGAAGACATCAAGTGTTATCATTGACATCAATCTATCAGCCGCTTATTAGTCTCTCTAAAAATATTGGATTCATAGTAGAATAAATTCACAACTGATGAAAAGATAGAAAATAGAAAATATAAAATTACAATACAGTAACCACAACAGCAAGAGGAACACTATAACATGCTTTTATTTTTAATTCATATCAATTTATTCTTGAAACCAGAGCACTGAGATAACATAGAACTGGAAACAACCTCTTGAATTATCCTACTATTGTCATTATTTTTCCCATTTCCATACAGAATCACATTTAATTTTCTCCACCGCCGTCATTCAGAAGGATGATCGCGATTACTTTATAACCTAGGAATTTCTTCTAACTTCTAGCCTAAGTTGAGTCACTTCCAGCACACAAAATCTGTTTTTCTCTAATCTTTTAGAAACACCTGATACATTATGTTCAGGGATAACTGTTACCTTCTCTATGGTCATACTACATGCATAATTATTAAACTCTATTTTCATCATATTGATGTCTAATATTGATGACTAATAAAAATGGACAGATATTTTTCTTCCTCTGTCATTTTCATCTTCTCTGCCCTAGTTTATTGTGGATTTTCCTTTTAGCTCCCTAGGAAGTGACAAGTACTCACTTTTCAGGTATAACATTTTGATCCCCTGTGGTGAAATGACTTCAAATCTGTACCAGATTTCACTAGCTCATTACAACTTCTTCTGTCAAGGTCATCTAGTTCATCATTGTTCAAAGATCAAGATTCAGACATTAACGGAGTTTAACAAATGTATGTTGTTGCGGAGGTTTTTAGGCCTCAGCTCAAAATTCTATCAGTTAAGAAAACTCCTAAGAATCAAATTTTTTTTTTCTTTACTTAAAAAACATATGTGATTCATAATAAAAAGTCAGTGACATTTTCAGAAACCTGAAACAAATCATGTTTGAAATCCAGCCCTAATATTCAGTACAGCTCCACAAACTTGGCAGAAGTACCATATGAAGTTGAAATAATTCCCCCTAGTTTATCCTCTCAATCACTTTTGAATAATTTACAGTCTGAGAGGAACAGGGCTTTTCATAGTTATCATTTGCAAGTACTTGGGCCTTTTACCACTAAGGTATTTTAAAACTGTGTTTAATATGAGGGTAGTTACCAAGGGCTTCTCTAGGAATGGTATAACAGAAGAAAGACTCTGGTATCTCACTATATTTCCAAAGGTTTGACTCTAAGTTCCCCTCTGGAACAATTCTGAGAGCTGCCCCCAGTTAAAACAGCTATAAATACATTTCAGCTATTTTGTATGGAGAGTGAAAACTACTAGATACATTATTAATTATCTCATTTTATTCCACACATTGGCTATAGAACATAGTAATCCTTAATCATAGTAGCCCAGTTACTATTTTTGACTTGCATACTCTGCTGAATCAGAACTGTTGGATCATCAGGTCTATTAGGATATTTTTTATTCTTCTGATATTCTACACAAAAAAATAATCAGTTCTGGAATTCTCCAGTCAGCACAAGTAGCTTGCACAAATAACAACACATGTTTAATATCATAGAAATGTACTATACAATATATCTAACAAACTTATAACAAAGCTTTACTTTTTTTTCTATCAGCAAATAGTGTCTCTAAAGAAAAGTGCACTCAGAACCCTGAAGCAGATCAATTTTTGTGGCCATAAAATTGTTTTACTATTTTATTTCTTTACTAGAAGTGAGGAAGAATTTCTGATTGATAGTGGTTTTTGATCTTTGATTAACTATATACAAAGATAAAGAGACAAGGTTGTTAGCTAGAGAATGGTGATATGTCAAAAAAAAACCCAGAAAACAATAAAGCAGTAAAAGAAACAGAAAATCTGTAATGTCTGTAATACTGAGTTTATTATGACCTTTTCCACCATACTGTGTTTACAGATAAGATCAAAATTTGGGGGGAAAATGACTAGTTTATCTAGTGCAGCAACCATGAATCTCAGTAAGCTTCTGTACAAATGGTGCATTATAGAACAAAGAACTCTAAACCGTGGGACCAGAGTTTTTTTGCTACATGCTGCAGACTGATCCATGCCTGGGCATGGAAGCATCTAACATTTCTACATTATGAAAGGAAGGAATTTCCAATATTTATGAAAGGACTGGCAAGAATGTCCAAGTAAGCGATTTTCTGAGAATTAATCAAGTATAATTCCAAATGTAGCTATCATTCAGTGTTGGTTCCCATGGTTCCCAGAATGCTCTGATCTTCAAGGAACATTTTAGAAGAAATCTGAGATTTCTAACAGTTTATTAATATCAACAATCACATTGCAGTGCAAATGAACATTTCAACGTACTGTTTAATTTAACAGATGTGTATCTGGAATACGAATATATTCACCAGGTCAAGTAAAGCTTGTGCCCAATGCTACAGAAATTGACAGAAATGGTGAAGAAAGAAATAGAACAAATAGGGTTGGTTTTTTTTTCTGTGGATTCACTCCTAATCAGAAGCAAAGGGCTTCTTGAAGAGCTGACAGACAGTTTGGGAGTGATCTTCAAAATCTGTTGTGATTTTTGAGGAAAAATTTCAAGAGAATTATTCTCAATAAATCAATCCAATTTGTAAGAGACACTGTGTGTGAATAAAGGCAAAGGGTGAATAAATGTCATAAGGAACTGACATTTTGTCAAAGAAATTACCTTTAGGGCACCTATGTAAACTATGCTAAAAGAGGTAATGAGAGACACACTTGGATAAATCTGGTGCTCTTCATTGATTCAAAAACAAGGGGAAAGCATTCAAAGAGTGAATAGAAAACCAGGCTGACGAAGCTCCTCAGAATCAACTGGAAGGTGATTTCACAGACATGAAATGAGATCTAAATAGGAATAGACATCCAAAGTATCAGGAAAAAATTCCATAGTAATAACAGTAAAAATAAAAACAAGGTAGTAATTAGTCACTACTCATTAAGAAAGAACACTTGATAACAAGCGGGTGATCTAAGTATAATTTAAGACACATTTCCCTGCTGAAAAGAACAACTCTAATTAATACAAACAGCAAATGCTGAGACCTTTTGACATAAAATGAAAATGGCAGCTCGGAGCATTTTTATTTTTTTTTTTCATATTGGCTGGGTCTGATGAATTTCATGATAGGATAATGGAAAGGTAGCTGAAGTAATCTCTGAAATGACAGCAGTTTTTCTTGAGAATTTGCAGAGGATGGCATGTGGATCAAAAGACTAGAAAAAAAAGAAAAATGCA
Organism: Chloroceryle amazona; assembly: GCA_027560015.1. Classification (NCBI taxonomy): domain Eukaryota; kingdom Metazoa; phylum Chordata; class Aves; order Coraciiformes; family Cerylidae; genus Chloroceryle; species Chloroceryle amazona. The sequence goes on from JANHFX010004582.1 coordinate 52,186, forward strand.
GTACTGAACTTCACCGGACAAAAGAATGCCTCAAGGATTATAGCTTCTACCTTCAAAAGAACTCCAAAACAAATAATCAAATAGCTAGTTGGTAAATATGGGGAAGATAACAAGCAGTTGACATATATTTAACAGACCAAATCATGTTAAGCAAAGCACATTTCTTTCTACAACTGACCGATAGATCTTGTGGGTAGGAAAGAAGTAGTATGCATACACACCTTGAGTTTAGGATGGCTTTTAACACTGATTAATATGATAGTAGTGTAATCAAGCTATGAAAAAAAGAGTTCTGGAACAAATGTAAGTTCCTTCACCAACTGGATGCACTAGTACAGGAGGGAGGAAACAATTATATAAACTTTATATAAAAGATGTTATGTTGTTTAGCCTAGGATAAAGGATAATACTGTTCAAGTACAAAAAAAGCTGGTATAGATGAAGACGCAATCTATTCTCTTTTTACATGGTGGATATGAGAAGGAAAAAACTTCAGCAAGAAAGATTCAGGGAAACTTAGGAAAAAGTCCCAGTGCTTTGGAATAGAAAGTCAGACTTTCTTTCGGGCACTGTGAGAGAAAGAGAGAGCAGGCAGGGCCATGACTGCCATCAGATGGCTTTACAAACAAAGAAAGTAAAGGTCTGTCAGGAATTGAATAGGTACAGTTGATACTACTTTGAGTGAGGAACTAGACACGATTAAATTTAATACCACACAATTGAGTTTTTCTAGAACTCCATTGTCAACACCTGTTGAGGCAGCTGCTGGTCACACAGTATAAGCCCACATGTCCTTTGGTGGCTGTGGCATGTTCAGTTTTGACCATGTCTGTAGAAAAAGTCAGATATAGCAGCCTCAGAGTTGTGATAGAAGGATTTGAAATCTTACAGGCCTGCTGTTCCTTTATGCTGAACCTTAGTGCTGCCTGGCGTGAAGTTGCAGATTCTTAGGTGTATGTGTGTTTGCAGAGAGCACACAATATTCCACTGAAAAGGTCATAAACCATTAAAGGCAAACCAGAACTTCTTTGTGAAGTAGAAAGCCTTATTTCAGGCTTTGGAACTCCCTTGTTTACTATACCCTGTTGGTAAAATGAAGGTAATTATATTTTCTTATTTCTTGGTCATTTGTATTGGGCATAATGACCTTATTTCAGCAAAGCAGCATGACAAAAGGATTTGATTTGAAGACATACCTTAGGCAAAAAGGCTAAGGTAGAAAGGTTGTGAAAAATAGCAAGAAATTCTAAACTGCTTCTTTTTCATCATCATTGGTTTTGTCTATTTCTGTGAAAAATGACAAACCAATAAAAATTGTAACATTTTCAGCCAGCTAAAAAGAATGAGAATTCTGTTAAGATTTGGAAACAGAATAATTTCTGGATATCTTTAAGCATTTATAAAAAGAAAAGCAACTTGACTTTGCAAAGCATGATAAAATGAATTAAATTGCCCTAGGTAACAGAAGATCAGAAAATTAAAGATATTAAATACAATTCTCTAAATTGCAAATGATGTTCTGTCTTGAGTGATGTTGAGATTACACAATCAGTTGATCTTGGAAACTTAGAGGATCTCTCCTGCACTGCCTGGACCTCCCTCTGGCCTGTCTTCCCTCTAGCCTGACTCAGTCATACAGTTTCTCCAGTAATGATGCTGAGTTTGTATATGTGCTAAGTAGTTTACCTACAACATACATATATATATACATGTATACATGAACACCAACAGCACAAATGATCTCATCCTCCTCACCTCTCTGACAGAAGAATGAAGTTTCAGTGGTGCAAAAATACATATACACATATGCACAAGGTGGGTCCATTCAGCAGCTGGACTCAGCCACTCGGTATTCCTAGGCCTGGGCAAGGTGGACATTCCTCAAGAGCCCTTGATTTGGGGTTTTGCTCATTACTGTGCCCCTGTGATCCTCTGGTCTTGTTGAGATGGTGGCTCTTTTGTTGCTGGTGGCCTGGGAGCAGCCAGGCAGGTTATGGAGTTATACCTCCTGGAGTTATACCTCCTGCCATTGTTTCCCCGTTCTTAATTTGTCTGTGGAAATGAGCTTCTTATCAGTTAGCAAGCACTACATGATATTAAGTTATTTGTTGACTTGAAATTATGTAGGGATCAGAATATAACTACTAAAGGAAGGATTTGTGTATATATTTTAGTATAGTGTTCTCTTTTTATTTTATTTTTTTTCATGAAAGGTAACTGTATTAATCTTTTCCTAAACTACTTTGATAGATTTTCGTCTAAATGAATGGCTTAACCCATAAGCACAGCAGTATGTATGGACCTAATAGATGTTGTGTTTCCATACAATAAAATGGATTTTACTTTGGTAAGGAGATAAGAAGACTTAGGGGAAAAAATGATAGAAATAACTAGGCATTTCAAAACTATTTTCACACTCCTAATCTCCATTCCACTATAAAGAGTTTTCAGAAGTTTCAGAAATAACCTGAAGCTCATTAAAAACATACATCAGTCTTCCTTTCCTCTTTGCTAGCAGCAATATTCCCAAGGAAACAAGATGCCAATAGCTCCTTGCCCCCACTGGCACTGTTACTAACTCTCCCAAGAGTTCCTGGAGTGCAGAGCATGAGTTATTTTTAATGTGATATCTTTCCTTTATGCTGGATTTCATAGCAGAAAAATCACCTTGATTCATCTGAGCAAAGCATACCTTGTTTAGCATCTGTTCCTTATCATCTACACTTCTAAATCAAGATTGTCCCTGTGATAACTAAAAGAATCACAAATGTATTAAAACTAACAGAAGGAGATCTCTTTATCTTTCCTTCCTTGCCTTCCGCATTTCTCTTGTAAAGGTTATTTAAAAAATAAAAATAAAAAAACCCCTACACATAAGTTTTGCTTTGATTTATTACTTGGTACATTAACTCAAGTGATTTTGCTGTTGTTGCTTGGAGACAGCTGGAACGAAGGGGGGGATTTCACATTATGCAAACAGGTTTAGGTATGTTATCTCTCATTCAGCCTACCCTTCCATGTCACCTGATCCAAATGCCAAGCTGAAATCCTTAGGCATACAAGAAACATATCCTATTTGCTATGCTTCCTTTTCCACACACTAAGGTGTACCTCACATTTTTCTTTTTTCCTTTCACTGAAGAGAGGAAATAGTACCAAAATCACTGTGGAAGAAACTAATTGAAACTGTTGCCACTACAATGATCAGAGTCCAGGTTATTTTTTACATTCATAAGCAATAAAAATGCTGTATATAATGACATTACATAAACAAGATGTTATTCATAATTCCAGTGTTATGTTTTCTTCAGTATCTGTGATTGATGTTCTTCTTGAGCTTCATTCACTATACAATTATTCAACTCTTCCATATGAATGACAAATATATTACAGAAAGAAAATACTGGCTAATGTGTAATGTTTATTGAATGGAGAAACCACTTTAATGCATGTAAGTGTCTCTGTTCTATCCTTACTTGAAAAAAAAATTACATGGTTTAGCAAAGCTGGGTTTGATCTCAATGTGAAAAGGATTTCAGCAGCTCCATTCCCCTAATGGGATTTGTTATGCATTGTAAACCAAGCAGCACCTTTCACTCAGCTGCAAAAATAAGCCAAGCTTAAAAATAGTGCAGCTGCAGATATTTACACTATACATTGAAAGTCACTGCCAGGCCCATGCATCTTTTTACTTCCTTACACAAAGGCTAAACTACACATTCATGTCTGCTGCTTGTAGAATGTCAGGGCTGGGAGCTGCAAAGTACCAAATATTCAGAGGTATACCTGTTGATTCTAAATATGTTCTTAAACCCAGCTAGATATGAATTACTGTTTAAACTCAGCTATATGTTTAAGTGCTTTGATGGATCAATGTAAAGGTTTTGACTCTTCATGAGATCAAACCCTAGGAAAGAAGTGATAACTTCTTTCAATTACCTTTGCAAGTAAGAAAAAGTGTAATATCATGCAGACATAAACATCGTACAGAATGTAATGGCATACCTAACATAAACGTCTTATTTGAAGAACTTTGTATGTACATAAAATATATATCTATATCTACTGTTGAAATACATGTCCTTTTAAGTGGTTATAGTTGGTAGCCTCTGAGAGTGCTGGGTCACTTTAAATAAACCCACAATTGTATGGGCACATCTGTCACCACTGTGACTAAAATGTTTACTTTAGCAAAAAATAGTCTATTAAATTTCAAAGTGAATTCTTTGAATTTTAAATTTTAGAGGAAACTTGGCCTGTGTTCTTGCAAGCCTTATTGGTTTAAACATAAAAAAGCTGATGATGGCTTTGAAGTCCCAAATTATATGTCTGAACTCTTATGCTTGCTCTCAATTTAGGCAGCACACAGAGAACATATTTGCTACTTAGTATTACTTACTCAACCAATACTCAGTTCCTTTAACCTTTGACTATTTTAGCAAGACTAAAATCATTCTTCTCTCTTTGCAAAGTCCACGGTCCTTCACTTATAAGCCTGAGATTATTTACACATTTGCAAGCAAATATTCTCACCATCTCATTGCAATATGTATTTGATTCTCAGATTGTGCTTAAGCTGCAAGATGTCTCTTGATGCTGCTTTTCCTTGAAAATTGTCTTTTTGTTCTTTTTTTGCTGCTGTTTGGTGGTTTGGTTTTTGTTTGGTTGGTTTTGGTTTTGGTTTTGTAATAGGAAGGGTAATGTAAAATTCTGCTTGTAGCATAGATATTTGTTTTAATAAGTATCGACTTGCATTAAATAAGTGCCTGCATAATTGAGTAAGAGAGGCCAGATATAATTAAGCATAACAATAAGTTATGTCATCTGTTTACAAATAAAACCCATTAGTTCAACATTTCTTGAAGCATCTCCTTAACATCAAATGATTATATTACTGTTTCTATACTTTGGGCATCTTAAGATTAATTTAATTTATATGCACTACCTACAATAATATTTTGTAATAGTCAGTTTTATGGGACAACAAAGTCATTCTTTTTAATAAGGAGGGGAAAAGCCTCCTTTCAGTAATGAGGAGACTTCAGTCTCGATTCTACCTTAGGCTATACATAATCTGCTTATTTCACTATATTTAAATGTTCATAGATATGACTGCAATGTGCATAACTGCTACCCGTAAGAATCTGCACATGCCTCTGTAGAAGGCAAGAAAGGTTATAGTATTAGCAAAGGACTTCTGGCAGTTTTTTAAAATTCCTGGCTTCATCACAACCTTAAAAGGTGAGCTGCTACAAGGTATTTAGAGCCTAAGCCAGAACAAGGATTTTAGCTCCGCAAATAAAATTGTTCAGACTAAGTAACAAGGTATCTTCTCTGGTCCAGAGTATCTCAGGCTTAGCACCACCATAAATAGTATTGCATGATCCCATGAAGTTCTTCACTGTGCATATATCTGGAAATGTTCCAACTTGTGTTGAAGTCCCATCCAAACTCCCCTGAGACAAAGGAAATAAGCAGACCTACTGACCTGGTCAGCATCATCAGACCATCGTGAACTCCCTCTCTTGAGGAGACCACACTTTTCAGAAAATGTAACTAAAGCAGTCAGAAGAAAGAGGAAAAGGTAGAAGTGGAGGTAAGAGAACTCAAGTGTGGTCCCCCCTTCTATTCTATTTGAATTTATCACAAATCATGCTCCTGCATAGTTAGGCAGTAACAGCACAGCAGGAGATATACAGGATTAATTTACCCTTTTACTGGGTACACTCCTGGGAGATGTGAATTTAAATCCCCCCAGGCTGAGGACAATACTCTATCTAGCTTTTCTAATTCCCAAAGTATAAATTCTTCCTTTTATTGTTTCATTAACTTTTTAAAAGAAGCATGGCTTTATAAGGTGACATGTTTAATAAATGATTTTGGAATTCATGCTAAGGCTGAGGCATAGGCTGCATCAGGTAACCCTAATCCAGGAATCATAGCATGCTAGAGACATTTTGGATTATGATTATCCAAAACATAAGTTTTTAGATAATTTTTTTGAGGCATTTGAGGCAATATGTTGGATTCCACTATTCAAAGACAGTTTTCAAACATCAAGATCTTTTACTTGATCTAATAACTAAGTGCTTTTCATGCATTACAGCATAAGATCTTTCCTATAATCTTTATTCTACAAAACCTGCTTGTTTTCCTTTGCCCTGAACTGAAATTTATTCTATATTTATATCTTGGATAAGTGAGTTTTGACTCAGTTATTGGTGCAAGATGTGATAAGAAAAATTATTTGATTATATTAAAGATGGAAGATTCACTTTCTCTCTCATCAAAGTAAACAAAATTGAAAGATTTTGTATGACCTGAAGATAAACATTTTGTTCGATCCAAAATGAAAATATTTTTTGTCATTAGAATGAAATTTTTAATCTTATCTTAAAATTAAAGTAACTAAACCTTTAAACAAAATATCTAATAATGAAAAATGGAAACAATTTGAATATTGTAAAATATACCATTCTGAGTATTTAAATGCTCAAAATAAGAATTTAAGAGAGCAGGAGTTGAAGAGAAGACAAATTATTTGCAGAACTCAAAGTGAATTTGTAAATAGTTCTTGCCACAATATTTTTTACTAAAAAAAAAAATAAATCTCACAGTGCCTATCACACACTATTTAATGAATAAAGGCAGGTCAAGCTGATCAGCAGGTGGCTCTATACTTATTTATGTTTGAAACATAACATTCAGCAAAGAAGACAAACTTAAATCCACAAGAATAATCCTCTTTGTTTCAGAAAGTTAGTGAAATGAATTTATATCAACCAAGGCTCCTTATATAGATATATTTATATATAAAAATACAACCCAAACCAAACCAGCTTTCAGTAGTCAGTACAAAGAAGCAACTATTGGCATTTTCTTTCCTTTTCACTATCAGTGGTTAAGGATCACTCTTCATGGCTCAGGAGCCTACCTGAAAATCCAGGGCCAGATAGTTGAAATATTGTATAAGGCATTTTCTTGGAGAATGAAAGCTTGAGACTTGGAACCTCTGCTGTTCATGGTAAACTTAAATTCATCCCTCTTTTCCCAAGCATATTCTACTTTCATATTACATTAACAATAACCCCTGTCCCTTCCACCATCTTGAGGACCTTCAGCAGAAGACAACAGACATCTCTAGTAATATTTTTGACTGACTCAGAGGAACCACAAAGGAGTTTCTGGGTAATGAATTTAATTTCATGTGGTCATTTATGTCAGTATTGAATGCCTGTTTTCTATACACTTGAAGATTCCCTAAATCTATTGACATCATGCAATTAATTTGCTCCTGGATACCTAACATAAATCCCAATGAATTCAAGTTAATTCTTAATGATTGAACTACAAGTTTTTCAAATTAATCTATTAAGGAGATTGCCATGAAGTAAAATAAAATCCTTTACCCCTTTCTTAACTGTCAAAAACCATAACAATACCTAGCTTCACACTCATAGTTACTTTTAATGATTAAGGTGTTCTAATGATTAATGTGATCATCAAAAAATTGAACAAAGCTGAAAACTTAGATCTATTTCAAAGCCCATTAAAATCTGTGAATGAACTGCATTGTCTTCTCTGATATTTGGATCAGAGCTCCTGATATGAGGAATAATCATAAATAATCAGTAAGAGAAAAAAAAACTAAACCAAAAACCTGCCTCTCATGGTGAGAGCTACCATGCATTTTGTGAAAATGCAGGTAGGAAAAATAACCACAACACAAATAGGAAATCCTGAACAGAATGCCTAATCAGATTATTTGTGTCATATGCTTGCCAGTGACCTATCACTAGTGACAAGCATAATTGGAAAACATAATGCATTATGCATTCTAGTGTATAGTCCAAAAGCTCAGATTTCCCCTTTGTCCATCAATCATTAGTTTATATGGGGAAAGGAAAAATGTTTCATAGTTAATGTGCTAGTATTTGATTGTGCATGTACCTAAAATCTGTGAATTTTGCCTTAAAATATATACCCATGCTCTGAATAATGACTTGGAATTTATAAATCTATTATTTTCTTCTTCACTCTAAATGTGTACAATACTTGGTGGAGATTTCAATTGTACTTCTGTCCTGATAAAGACAAGACCTTTTCCATTACCTCAAATTCTTCCCTTAGGACTCAGAAGCTGTCAGATACATGTTTTTGTCTAGACTTCATTGTTATCGAGAGACAACTTTATCCATGCCAGTAACATAATTTTTTCCATAACCTGTGTCATCCCTACTACTACATTTTTATGTAAGATATGATAATATTGTAGCATACATTTCTCATTTGATCATTCTTTCTTTGTTCCCCTAGATTTCTACTCTTTTCATTGAGCAGAGGTTTACTAGTCCCTATGAAATTAACCTGACTTTAGTCATCTAGTTAGTCATCTAGCTTTATGACTTAGGTTTATTGACTTTTACATGCTAGATAATCATACCTTTTATCATAATTTTGGACATTCTGTACAGCTCTTTAAATAGATATTCCCATTTAGGTAACCTGAATAAAAAGAAATGAAAAAATCAGTCTAAAAGAGAGGATTAGAAAAGAGAGATATGTCACAAAAGGGTAATTCTGTCATGTTTGCATTGACTTTCTCAAATTAGCACTAGGTTACAGAAGTACAATGTTTGCTAATTTGTAGCCGAACTGAGAGACTAATGTTCAACAGACAATATCAAAGCCCAGAAGGAGCTATTCTTATCATAGAGGCTGTCTATTTATAGTTTCAGATGGATTCTAAATCTGTGTAGAAAAAAACCTTTACAGAGGATTTATTTTTTTTAACCTGAATGACCTCAGTGTTCAAAGTTGCTCAACAAGGCCAAGGATTATATTATCAGCTATAAATATTGGGAAGTATCAGTTATACAACCAGGGAAGAAGGAAGTATACCATGCTGCAAGTTTTTTATTAGAACACATACTGAGAGTATCTTAAAGATCCATTTCCCTAATTATTATCCTGCAAGATGAGAATCATTTACCTTTTATTTAGATATAAAACTCCAGTTAGTTATGAGGATTAATGATTTAGTCATCTATTAAACAGCTTATGACAGTAGTTACAGATCTTGATACTTCTTTCTTTTTACCGATAATTTTGGAAGTGATTTAGGTACCTACTTAGATGAACTATGTATCACTAAGGCTATCTTGTGAAAAGATTGAAAATAAAACATTGTGCACATATATATATGTGCATATGTATATATGAAAAGTAGGTGCTGGAGGTAGGTGTTAAGGATCAAACCATACAAACCAAAAGATGTAGACTGCAATCAAGTATTATGACTCTGTGGGTGTGTATGACTATGTATGAAATAATTTTATGTAACTGTAGAGACAGACCAATAAAATGTTTACCTAGGCTACATTTCCACAGAAAGCACAAATGCATAAAAACATAATGATCTTGGTAGAATATTTGAACAGTCTGCTCAATACAAAGTATTTTAGTCCCAGAAGATACCATCTAGGACATTGAGGATGTAATAACTTGGGCAAGTTGTGGAGGTGTCTGAAAAGGCATTTTTTTGCCTGATTATATAAGAAGAATCTGTGGGCAAGATGAGCAGTCTATTTTGGCATTATCTGTGTAAATTAAAGCCTGCAGTTCAGCAAACATTTAGACATGAATGTCTCTTATGTAAGTAATCCCATCAATTTCAGTGGAACTGCACATATGCACAGTTTGTAAGATCTTAGGATCATGAAACTTAACATGACATGTATTTTGAAAAATCTATGCTAATGGAAGCAATGACCTTAGTATATTTTAATAGTTTCTTCCTTTCTGACTGATATTCCATTAAACCACAGTCTAAGGTTCCTTGAATTCTTTCACAAAATGTGAGGTTTCAGAAGGGCCATAGTCATTTCATGCAAGGACCTGATTCTGCAAGGTACCGAATGCCTTCTGCTACCTGGAAAGACAATCAACTCCAGGCTGCATAGTAAACCTCACAAAAAAAAAGATCAAAAGAAAAGACAATGTCATTCAGCAAATAGCTCGGAAAATGAGTCTTTCAATTCATGGTATAACATTTACGTTGGTAACAGCGAGTACTGGGGAGAAGGGAAGGATTTGGGTTAAGATCACATAATTATTTGTCTTGGCAGTTTTCTTTTTGATATGTCATGTTTCTATTTTTTATTAAAAAAAAAAGCTCTGTCATTATTTTACACTGAACTAGCTGACATATAGGCAAAAAAACATAAGTAAATATATCACAGATATTTAATATCTGTGTAAAACTACAAGAGTTTCAAATGCTCCATTCATTCATGTATGGTACAGAGAAAAGAATCACTATTCAAGAAAGCGCCTGTACTTTAGCTCTACAATAAAATGTAGATTAATTTTAATGTAAGAGACAGACCCTCCATGCAAATACTCAAATTCAGCATTAGGTAAAAGGCTAAAGTCCGTTATTGGTTTTAAACTGCTTATTGGGGTTTATGTATGTATGTGCACATATGGATGGATGGATGGATGGATGGTCCATTTAATTGCAAACCAATTAAACAGAATTGGAGATAAGAGCAGTTGGCTTCTTTTCAGCCTGAACTGATCTCTACAGGATCACATCAACACAATATTTTCAGTTTTAAAAAGAAACAGCACCACCTTGTATCCTGAAATAAAGCTACATCTATTCAGTATCTTAGTGACCATACAATATACACACGTGCATAGAAACATAACTATTCACAAAAAAGTAAATGTCTTTTTATTAGAAATGCCAAAATAGAGCATTAAACATTGAAACCTCAGTTCAAGACACATCTATTTTTATAAGAATATTATTACAAGGAGTTGGACGAGTATTTGAACTGGAGTATGTTTCTTTTCATTACTGAAGGCTCTTGAATGTTGTTGTTTGTGGAAAAAAAATAAAATAAAAAATCAGCTTGCATTATCCACAGGATCATAATACTTGGTTTTGTTGTCTACACCAGTGATAGATGTTGGTGAAAATGCTTCCAAAATGGTCTCTATAAGTTGTTCGTCAGCTATATTCATTAGCTGCTATTTTTCTGCTGTACTTTAAATGTCTATCATTGAACACAGAGATACGATGTAGGTAACTATCTGACCACCACAGATCAAGCAAAACAAATTGTTACATAGACCACAACTGAAATATTAGCTGTCAAAATTATATAGTGAAAAAATATTATTATTTTTAAAGTAAATTATGATCTATTCATAAACCACACTTAATTAAAAAATATACATATTTGTAATGAGAACTCACAACTAATCTTTCAAAGTACTTATTAGAAGGAGAACTATTTCCTCACTCGTCACTAGCATGTCATGGTTGCTAAGACAATGATGGTTGGAAAACTGCCCTTCATTAGATACACTTTTTAAAGTATCACATTAGTCAAACTAAAAAATCACTTACAGAAGTGGAACTCATTAAAATTGCAGTCAAGTATTGTGTCCTGTCTTGTTTTATTTCCTTGCCATTGCATACAACACCCCGCAGAAGGCAGGAGACAAATTTTCTTTCACTACCAATTTTGGCTTTTCTACATCTAAATACTGTATTTCCCCAGGTCACTTGTCTTCCAAGCAACATGGGCAAGATTTGGGTATCATCAGAGCTGATTGAACAACTGAAAAAAAAATGTTATAATTTCTAACTCCCAGAAAAGAATGCAGGTTTGACCTCAACTGTTGCTAATATTAATGTTTTAATGTTTAGCTATAACATACTTAGTATAAACATCAAAATCTAGTTAATCTGATGCCTATAAATCCTCTTGGACAAACTCTTAGGTACAGGATGTTCTGAAGGGTCCTTTTCATAGGAACCTGTAGAATATGTAAGTGTGAACTTGAGGGAAGGTAAAAACAGTTGAAATCATGATATCAGCATACCTGCAAGTGAAGGCAAAGAGTGGTCATAATTAATTGAGTAGAAATACCGCTCAGTTAGGGACCTGTACAATTTACTAGGAGAACAACAACAACAAAAAAGTATTTTGATTTTCTGGCTTGCAGAAATTAAAAGAAAAATGTGGGGTTTATGCAACCAGTTCAACTGAACACAGAAGGCTCCTGAAGAACCTGGCATCATTTGCAATTTATTCAGTTTGAGACATTAGTGGGAAAGCAGTAGACAATATGAAAAGAAAGATTAAAGGAGGCTAAACACAGTGCAAGAGGTGACCGGAGAAGAAAAGGAGAAGATATATGAAATCACAATTTGTATTAAAAATCACAAGAACATCCGTAGCACTATCTGAACCAGAGAATGATTTCAGATCCTTCTGATGTTTGTTGGAGCTACAGCTACATAGGACTTTCCTAATGTTTTCTGTATTTTTCACTAGTGCCTTTATTTTGCTATATTTCACATAATCTTATCATTTTGGGACAGATATATATATTTAAAAAACAAACAAACAAAAAGAAAAACAAAACAAAACAAAACAAAACCAAACCAAAACAACAAAATACTTGCGAGACACTTAAGAAGGCTTAAGCTGCTATGAGGCAGCTGTTGCCTAACTGTGGAACTGCTTGAATTCATGCTGTCCCTCACTGCTTGGCCTCAGGACCTGGTCATGATCTCTCTCATGTAGAACCACTTTTTATGAGCTGTTCCACTTCTATTTCTAACGGAAATTGAAGTGCTAACCCAAAACAATACATAACTCTCTTCAAGCTCCATAGAATCCATAACTGTTGTCAGAGTAATCCTAAAACATACCAACAGGAGAAAAACATTCATTAAATACAGCAACACTGGCTAATGTAACAAAGAAACAAAACCCTGCCACGTGGGTTTTTCTCTCCCTTTTTGTATCAAAAAGACAGGGAGTTAATATATTCATTTATGAGATAAGAGTTATGTTCCTGATTCCAGGAATTTTCCCACAGAGGATCCAATAGCCATTGAAAAATATTTAAGAGAGTTAATGGGTCGATAACAAGTTTATTTCCTTTTGAAATATTAGGAGGTTGCTATTAATGAGGTAGATAGTTGCTGTCATGTTGGAACTATGGTTTTCCTGTAATGGTTTGTCATAATATTTTTATCTAAACTTTTTTTCTTTTTTTTTCCCAACAGCACAATAACTATGTTCTTCTGTTCCTTGAAATCACTACTGTGTGAGAAAAAAAATATAGAAAGTGTGCATATATAGATGCATCTCCAGGAGCAACCGTCTGAAGGTACTGAACAGTAATTGACTGTGCCCATTTCATACATTTTTATAAAGTGAATAATGCAATGCTGTTGGACACATTTAACCACATTTTGATTTAATCATACTGTTATATTTCTACAATTCATGTTCAGCAGCAGCAGATCTCTCAGTTTCATAGAGAGTTCCATTCTGCCTCTTTCAGTTAAAAACACAAGGTATGGGGGATATATTAAAGGGATATATTAAACCTCTTTGCTGTGTATCCTTTTAGAAGTCTTAATAATGACTTCTTCCTTGTATGCAAAAGCATATGTGAAGATAATGATGTTTATAACATCATCAGTATTGAGTCACGATTCTGAGACTATAATTAATACCACTTTACATTTTTTGGCAAAATGAACATTTTCTAGAACATTTCATGATATATAGTTTTGGGGGTGTTTTTTCCAACTACTGACATAGTTTTAAATTTTACTCTTTTTTTTAATCACTGGAATTAGCTTTTATGATTGTATTTTCCCAGTTATTCATAAATGTTTCTCTTATCTTAATAGTATTCATTATCTAACCAAGATAACTTTGGTCTAGTAAACCACTGCATTTAAATAAATGTAACCACTATATTTCTAATGGTCTGAACTGAAACACTGAAATTATGACAGACATACCCATTTATCCATAGTCTTAAGAGATTAAGAATCACTTAAGAGAATGGACAAACTAAGTGTTTGAAATGGAAAATGGAATAAGAATGTTCTGATGTTGATGCAATACAATATTATATTGTGCTGTTTAAAAACAGTTGCAAGTTAACTTGTGTTTACTATTTGCTTACACTTGTTACTAGTCTACAGACTGTGATACTGTTTGTTTTGATTCTATGAAATGTATTTTATTAATAGCAGAAAAACATGGGTATTTTTGTTTTGGTTTGTGGGGTTTTTTTTTTAATAAATCAGCTCCTTGACAATGCAATGTATGCTCTTATTTGTGTGTACTTATACAAAGATTATCTATCTCAACTGTGGGCAGTGGCATATTCCACATCTTCCACTGACGTTGAGAGCATGAATCTTCACTAGAGGAAGGAAGATATAAGAAATGTATTTCACACAGTCTTTGCAGAAGCATCTGTCCTTCCCTGGTGATACTAAATGAGTAAAGGGAATAATAGTGGCTCCCAATGCCAATAGAGACATAAGGGACTGATTGACTAAGAAATACACAGGCCTGGTGAAAGCAGTGGCCAGAGGAGTGTCATGCAAGTGAAGGGAAACATTCACTTCTCAGTTCCTCCTCCTTGACCAGGAGAACATGGTTTTACAGCTATTAATGCATGGGTCTTTGGTTTCCTTTTTGTGTGTGGTTCATTCCAATGTGAGCACTTCACACAAGCAACAGCTGCTTTTCTGTTTTTCTATTCTCTGCAGTACCAAACACATAAAAGGAGTATAGGAGAAATAATTAGAATTTGATGCAACAATAACTGTCCTTGGTAAAGATGTTCCCCTTTCTCACTTCATATAATGTTATTATTAGTGTGATTACGGTATGAAATCCAATCACAGTGTGTGAGAAGAAAAAAATAAATACAAATTTGAAATTGGAACAAGCAGCTTAACAGTTTCCAGAGGTGTTTTGTGTGCTTTTGGTATTTCACATCAGGCTCTGGCAAGAAGCCCAAGGCCTGAATGGCTTTGTACATTTTATTTATTAAAAAACTCTGGAAACAGATTAACTTCCTTTGTGCATTATTTATTATTGTTTCACGTGACATCAAGAGGAATAGCATGCACACTGATGAATGTACTGAAGGTGGCCTACTTTCAGTGTAATGAATTCCATAAATACCTCTCATTCAACTTTTGTAATGATACTCCATGAAAGATATCTTTTTGAACTCCTACAGAAAAATTACAGTAGGCAGATGCTTGCATGAGGAATCAAGGAGCTTTTAGTCCATCTTCTCAGTGAAGATTATCTTTTTCACATGGATTCAAGTTCTCTGTTACTTAGAGTGAGATCTACAATATGAGTATCGAACTAAAAAGAAGTTTAATTTAAGCTATAAATCAATGCAGAGATGAAACTGTATTAGGATTTCTATTGGAAAGGTTTTCTGTGCATTTCCCATTTTAACATTGTTCATTAAGGATACAGGTCTTCTTCCTGAGACATTAATTTTAGCTATCTGGTTCACTGATTTTATGCCCATGAGGTAGATAAGGAAAAGTTAAAATGGGCATTTGCATATTTGTGGAAAGTCTCTACTAACCACAGGGATTATGCCTTCATCCAGAGATTAACAATGCTTCTTACACTGCAAATACCAAATGACATACTGTACAACACTGTATTTGAAGTTATTCCAAAGGTCAAGTCACTTGTCTGGACAGGTTTAGTTTCTCTCTTTTTGATATCACAGAATATCAAAGAATATAAAAGAATAAAAAAAAAATATAATTCTTTGCTTAAGTAAAAGTAAAATGAATAAACCAAGGAAAATAAAACTTTCCTGTTTACAAGCAAACCAAAACAATGAACATGGAATGTGCCCCCTAAAGTGATAAAGCTGCATCCCAATAGGAACAAATATTCTCCTCACTGATTTGGAGTATATACATCAAGGTTTCAGATACCTCTTCACAATATAAATGCTACTCAATTTTCACACTTGCAAATGTCCTTTATTAATTTCCTTGATAATTATTTTTTTTTCATGGAATTTACACCCTTTAAATATCATATCAAGTCATACCTATTGTGGCTGCTTTATGTATGCAGTGTGTTGATCTCTTCTACTGCTTTTTTCTTTTCCTTGCAGAAATCAATCCTGCATGTTTTGCAATCACTTTAGTACTTCTCTCTCTGAACTATCTACCTAGAAAACCTCTCAAAGCTGTTCATGTATTTTAGGTGTTGAGATGCCTGGAATTGAGAACAGAATTCCTGACATGACCTCGTAAGAGCTATGCAGAGATTAAAAATTAATTTCTGCATGACTTCATGCTTTAGCGTAAGCAGGCAAAATATCTCACTTACTGTTCTCCCCTGAGATACACTGAATGAGTTCATCTGCAATTTACTGCCCACAATCACTGCAAGGTCTCTCTTACTATTAGTCCTTGTCAAGTTTATCCTTTGTACAGAATACTGTCATTCAGATCGGTTCTTTGTTACATAAAAGGACAGAATTTTCCAGATAGCCATATTTTTCATCTAACTTTAGTTTTAATAACATTAATTTCTTCTTATTTTTGTAGAAGTACTGTGACTCCATACTGTTCCTTAACCCCACAAAATATCACATGCATGTCATAAGTATCCCAAAACTGGGTGCACTATGAAAAATATGGTACAAACACAAAAGGTGGGTTGACCTTGGAGGGCTGCCAGATGCCAGCCACTCTCTCCGTCTCCCTCCTCAAAAGGATAAGGGGAGAAAAAAGATAATGGGTGGAGGTAAAAACAGGGAGATTGCTTATTAATTAAAAAGACAAAAATTAAAACATCTCTTTCCACCAACTGCTTTTTTTTTTTTCCAGGTGCATCCTTCATCTTTCATTCTTGACTCTTCTACCTCTCCTCAAACTGAGCAGAGCAGTGGGATGAGGAAGGGGAGCAGTGGTCAGCTCATAACAACACTTCTCTGCTGCTCCCTCCTCCTCACACTTTCTCCCTAATCCTGCATAGGTCCTCTCCACAGGATACAGTTCGCTTAGAACATATTTGCCTGCTCAGCATAGGGTCTTACATGGGCTGCAGGGAAATCTCTGCTCCAGCATCTCCCTCCTTCTGGTATCACCTTAATGTTCACAGGTTTCATTTACTTTTCTTTCTCACTTCCATGCGGTGCTTTGCCCATTCTGAAATACTCTTTCCCCGAGGCACCATCATCTCAGCTGCTGGGTTCAGCTGTGCCCTGCAGTGGGTTGATTGGAGCCAATTGCAACTGGCTGCTATGGCACAGGGCAGCCCTGCCCTCTCTTCACAGATGCTGCAACTCCAGACCCCACTGCCAGCACCTCGGAAACAACATCCAACTTAGTGTATGTGCACTAAGAATAAAAGGCAGGCTAAAAATGTGAACAGCGTAGTGACAATGAGTGAAATATTGTCTAGAGATTGGGGTAGGGGTGGTTCAGAAGGTTAAACAGGCTGTAAGCAGGAAGAGGAGTCAAAGAAAGAGGACGGGGAGAAAACAAGGTAAAAGAAGAAAAATTATTTAATGGAGAGTTTGTGAAGTTTTGAGTACACAGGATTTCAACCAAAATGTTAATCAGCAAAGGAAGGAAAATACTACATCCATCTCCTTTCAGAAAAGACAGTAGAAAACTTTATCCTCATATGTGTGTGTTAGAGGAAGGATTGGCAAAGAAAACTGGTTTGCATTCTTAAATAGAGTAGCTATGAGCAAGTGATTGTTATAAGAAGTAGAATAAATAGCATCCATTACAGAAATGTATGTTTTCCCTGCTACTCTCCATCACATTTGATAGCTGTTCCCTTTAGATTTTCAAGTCATTTTAGCCTACACATAAAAACAGTCACTTTATTAAATATCACCTGTTTATACCCTTTTAAAGATAAAAGTAAATGTACTTTGCTAGTATCATTCATGTTAGTATGCCCATGTGCTCATGAACCACCTAGGTATTCTTTATAAATAAGACAAATACATCTCTAGGGGATGTTCTCTGGATAACTAATGAGTAAACTATATAGAAAATTGTATTACAACACCTTACAGGCATGGTACTCCCACTCTCCACAAGCATTTTCAAAGGGTTTATTTATTTATTTATTATTCTTTCATAGTCTTTCTGCATTTCTTTCAGCTCTGCTTGCTACTTTTCACTTGAACAGGACTTTCTTTCCGACTGCTATCCACTCCTTGTTTTTTTATATAGGCAACCTGAAACAGGTTTAACAGGTGTTCCAGGATTAGAAGATGTTTTTCAGGACTGGTTTATCTTTCCATCTCCTCAGAAGTAGGTTTTTCTTGGATAGAAAATCATATAGGAATATGAAGGTAGTGAGATCAATATCATAGAGCTGTTTTATGTCATCAGGCAAAAGTACACATGCAAATTCGTAATTTGAAAGATGAAATGCCTTACAGATGGAATTTGACTGGGAAGCCCGGAGCAGCACTCTTACTTCTGATCCCAGATTTGTAAAAGGTATTTAGGGCTGTTTAATGATAAATACAGCAGCATCAGATTTAGATTGTTCCAATGGCTACAGAGAGAATAGTAACTTTATTGAACTAACTTTTTTTCCCTCTTGCTTTTTTATGGAGCAGAAGTCATCTGTGACTTTAATTATCATCTGTATTTGTTTTGCCCTAGGAGCTAACCTAATACAACATTTCTTTTGTAGTGGGGAATCTTAAAGTAATGAAAAATCTTAAAGTAATGAAAAATTAACTTTTATTATGCCATTCTACCCGAGAAAGTACTCAGGTATACAGCATGGAAATGAATGCATTCAAAGATACACAGTAGAACAGTAGCACATTGAGGTATAAACATTCTTGGGTGTAACTGTGAAAATAATAATTCAGGTCTATTTCATAATGCCCTATCAGGTTTATTACATTTCATCTGTATTTTCAAGAACTGAAATCACATCAACAAACTACATCTTTCTGAGGGAGTAAAAAAGCTCAAGTCCAGGAACTGGTAATGCATAGCCTGCTGCATAGGCAGTGCTGCAGGCTATCTATGTATGTAGTTCTCTATGTCATGGAGGATTAATGGTATTATTATTTATATTCAATGTAATAGTAACTGTACATCAATAAAAGGGTGGATAAGTAGTCATTGGCTTCTTCATCTTAAGCATTAAGTATGTTGTTTACCATCTTCATTTTCACACAGAGTGTTGCTCTGTATAACAAATAGTGTAGGCAAAAAAAGACATCTTGAAATACATATGTGTATTTTCAAAGTACAGCAGGGAGATGGAAGGTCACCGAACAATGTAATTGATGGCAGTAGCAAAATGTTTCCTAACCTACAACATTGCTAGACTATGTTGATCACAAATGCCAAATCTGATCAAAGTGTAGAAATGCAAGGTAACACCCTCTCTTGTTCACATTGATTGCATCAAAGGAAATAGAATGTAAATTAGGAAAGTTTTGATGAATGGATAGGCAGCGAAAAGAAGTACTATAAAGAGTTGTATTTCTCCTTCCTAGCAGAAGCATACACTGCATTACCCAGCTAATCAAAAATGCACAGTGCATATTTCAGCAGATTGAAATCAATTGTATCATGAGATAGCCTTTTATTTTATTCATCTTGACTCTACTGAGTGATTACTTTACCTTCTGCTGTTCAGCAACTTTCAGAATAATGCACAACTCAGTGAACTTATTTAATGCTTGTGTATTGAATCTTTACTTTATTTAACATATTTACTAGAGACCAGTGGTGCAGAAGGCTGCAACCTCATATGCTTCCTTGAAGGATATGTGGGTCACAGCTTCACCAGAGGAAACTCTGATTTCTGTGCCTGATATAAAGTTTGTTCATTGAGGGAATCACATTCTTTATCCTTACGGAACAGAACGATGTCTATACCATTTTATCATTGCTGCCAGCCAATTAGAGGAACACCATTCTTTATGTAGTTTCACAAAAGGCCAGCAGGCTTCCCACATTGTAAAGTAAGAATAAATTCTGTAAAATTTATGGCCAAATTACTGGCAGCTGAGGTGCACAGTGAAATGTAGTATATTAATGTGATCACTGTAAATCATAGTTTACAGCTTGCTGTGTAAATAATAGTTTATTACAAACATAAATAACAAGACAAGCGATTTGGTTTAGCAGTGGCACAAACTGTTGTTGATGGTCCACATACTGTAAGTGTGGAAATGAAAGCAAGGTAAATATACAACAGAAAAAAAAAAATTGTTTAACCACTAAGGCAATGTTCTAAGTGACATACAAACAAATGACAAGGTACAAAATGGCAGACTGACAGAACATAACAAACCACAGAAGCTCAGTGACAGATAAAAAAGAAGCCAAAAGATGTACAGAACTTAATGAACTGAGATACATTTCTGAACAAATTTCTAAACAAATGTCTTTCACTAGTCTATAGTCGTACTCATCGGTCTCATACCCTCTTAAATTTACTAGTAACACCTTATAGCCCAGTAACTGAGATCTACTTTTTCTTTCCCACTGCATATCACCCAATGAAGTCAGCTATCAATTTAATTTGTTTAAAATGGTTGGTGATTCTGTGTGTGTTGAATATAAGATTCATGAATTAAATTCCTAAGAACTGAGGAAAGAAAACTCTTAAGAACCTCATCTGATAGCAGGCATTGAGCCCTGCTACCACAGATGCCACATTTTACAAGCTGCAGTTTAAAAACAGCTAAATTTTTTCATCCTAGTACTCTCGGAGAACAGACCCAAAATCTGAATGCTCTATTGGTCAGCAATATTAATCTAATTTTCAGCCTGGATTTATTCATAGCTAGTTTGTACCAGTCTGTTCTTGTGCCAAAATGATTCTTTAGTTTAAACAGCAATTCTTCATTCTTTAGATGTTTGTAAACAAACTAAAACTTCTCCTCAGCTTCACTTGCCTAATCAAGCTAAGCTCTTCTATTAAAAATTAGGCTCTCCTAACCACCTTAGCAGAACTTCTCATGGCCTGTTCCAGTCTGTTTATCTTTCTGGAATATTTTGGATTAGAATTTTGCAAAGGAGAGGTCCTAACAGGATCTTATACAGCAGCTTTACTACTTCCCATTTTTGCTACCTTTTGATTTAATTAAGAAATAAATTTTGCATTTTTAAAACTGAATCCCTTTGCCAGCTCTAATTCAACCTGTGGACTGGGTAGAAATCCTGAATACAGGCTATTCACCAAATGCAGGTGATAGTCACCTAAGTTAAAACAAAACTTTCTACTATGGATCTTCAAGAAATGTTGTGCTTTTTAATTTCATCCCTTTTTTATTATTTTAAGGGGGAGGTTGGTTTTTGTTTTGGTTTGGTCTGGGTTTTTTTTGTCTGGTTTGGTTAGGGTTTTTTTCTTTATGAAGTGTTCTTCTTTGATAATAGATTCCAATTTTTGTGTTACTATTTCATCAGCACAATATTGTGTCACACAAGCAAATATTCAATATGAATTATCTGAAAGTCACCCTCCTTGGAGCTACCTCTATCTGTTCTATGTTTCAAAGCTTTACTGAACCCAGAAAGACTAGTTTAACAGTCTTGGTTCTATTAGGTTTCTGAATAGATCAAGTTTTGCCAAGTTATCTACTGGTTAGTTTGACATGATTGGTTTGACATGATAATGTAACATTGATAATCTATAAGTTCATCAGGGGAGGATTAGGTTGGATATTAGGAAAAAATTCTTCACCAAAAGGGTTGTCAAGTTCTAGAACAGACTGCCCAGGGAAGTGGTTGACTCTTCATCCTTGGAGGCATTTAAAAGATGGAGAAATGGCACTTAGGGAAATGGTTTACTGGTGGACTTGGAAGTGCTGGGTCAACCATTGAACTCAGTGATCTTACGAGTCTCTTCCAACAGAAATGATTTTATGATCTCTTTCAACCTTTGCCATCAAGACTCTAATTATGTTTTTATTTTCCATTTTTTGTGCTATTCATTTTCATACTCTTAAGAAAATGCAATTCAGTTTAGAGGTCAGCCATTCTCCTTTTATCCCATTTTTTTTCTGCTTCAAAGACAGGTTCTTCCTGATCTGGTCCTTCCAAAGATATATTACAAATTTATATTTCAAAGATTTTTTTTTTTCCTCTTTATATATATATATTGTCGGTTGGCTGGCTTCAGTGGACTCAGGAGTCCTATTGTAATTGAACTTCTTACAATATTGTTATACCAATTCAGAATAAAGCCTTGCTGTGATCTTACATTTTTCTGAAGAAAGAGCTCTTCTATGACCTCAAGTATAACTGTTTCATTTCACACAACGTTCTAACAAATTCAGCAAACATTATTGTATTTTAATTGAGAAAAATAGTAGTCTATTTTGAATAAGAGTGCTGCCCATTTATGAATCATAAATATAGGCACAAAACATCCATTTATTTTTGTTAGTGCTGAATGAAAGGAGAAAAAAACATGTTTTCTCAAGAAAATGCAAAAATGTGCCCTCTGTATTAACAGCATGTTTATCTTTATATAGTTTGCCTAATGTCAGAAAAAATCTATACAAATCTATCATTATAACATGTTGGGGTTTACAGCTTAGGTCATCTGTCACAGTATATGGTTATTACACACCAAATGTCAGATCTATAGCAAGAAAAAGGAAGGTTTATTTCCTTTTAATTGTATTTTTTAGCACTTGACATCCTTCAGGTCCAAAGTGTTTAAAGTGGAATTTTACAAAGTAATTATTCATGATAGAGAATATACTTTTTAAAAGTTTGCTGAAGGAAATATAAAAAGGATAACAAAAGTAAAAAAATATTCTCTTCATGTTCATATGAGGGTATTGCCCTGTAATGTTTAAAGGAAAGAGGCAGTAGATGTTAAAAATAGACAATCCACTGAAAAAATATGCAGGCAATGAACAGTGGCTTCCAAGTTGTTCCAAGCTAAGAAGGGTTCACTTCCACTATATGACAAAGGACAATTAAAAATTAAGTACATAAATGCCAGCAGACAACTGGTCGTGTTGCAAAGCGAGATATATGCATACTTTGGCAGATTAGTCAGCTGTTAATGCAATTGCTTGTTGCCTATGGTACTCTGGAGGATTAATTACACTCTGGCAGTAAACCTTTTTTGTAACTTAGCTTTGTCTGTGTAAGTAATTGAGTGTGCAGCTATGAACAGCACATGCTGCTGTGACCATAATAAAGACAGACAACAAAAGACAGTCATGCCATGACAACACAGCCTCCAGACCACAGTGACATCCCAGGAAGGGGAACTGGGAGCACACGTTTTCCCTGAGTCTATGGTTCACTTCTGTTGCCTCAAGACAAGTTGCTCTGGTTAATTGAAAGCAGCTTACATAAATGGAATAATAAAGAATTCTAGATGGTGCCAGAATCATTATTGTTTTCATCCAAAGTAGAGCACCATAGGCTAGATCATCAGCTGCAGTAAATTAGCACAACACAGCTACATCAATAGCCACATGAACTTAAAACAAATGAGATTCTAAGAAGCCGGGTTTAGGAGCTATGACTGAATCAAGCTCAGAGTATTTAAAATTTTACTTAACTCTGAATTCAAAGAATACTTATCATGACAATGTTAGTAAGGTTTTCTGCACAGATCTAGGATAAATAATCTATCTAAAAAAGGAAAATCTTTTTTTTTACATTATTATTATTCTAAATATTTATTTAAATAATATGCAAATATTCCAGCCCACAAGGTCCAATCTGTTGCTATGGTACATGCTAGGTGCATAGGATAGAATGAAGTTTCTGGTGAATTTTAACATAGTCATAGTACAGGATGACACATCCCTTCTGAGATTGCTTCTTCCCCACTGCTCTTTGGATTGCTCTTCTCCTGCTCCCAAAAAAGTCTCTGGATGTTTCTGAACTGCTTCCTCAGAATGGCTCATGGCAAGTTTTAGGCCCATAGTACTGTATTTTAAAGTATTTCCTGGGCAATCTTATTTCCTAAAATTCATTTCATTAAAGAATCACGTGATACAACAAATATCTCGTTTTCTACTAGTCAAAGACACTTAGGCTTTACTCCATTAACAGGAAATGAGAATAGACAAGAGCTTTGTCAAATCTAGATGAACAAGCTTCAGGTAAAGTTTGTGCAAAGTGAATGTAATAATGTTGGTTCTTCAGAGACTGAGAAAAGCAGTGTCTGCTACTTGACAGTTTATTATCAAGCATTGCAGAGAAGTGTGGATTTATAACTAAACTAGATATACACTGAAAATAGACTATTTGCATTCTGAGTTATTTAAAGTTTTGGGGTTGTCTGGTGTTTTTTTCATCATTGCCCCAGTGTTTTATCTCTTCTGTAGTCAAATTCACTAGAGGAAGTAGATGAATAATTGTCACATTAGGTCTGGCAGAAAAGAAATTAAAAGATCCCACTGCAAGAAATTCCATCTAACTTATAGGCTAGGTGTAAAGAGAGATTATAACAGGAAAGAGTATCTAATCACTGTGAGAAATAGTGTCAGGAAGGACAGTTAAAAACTATTCAGATACCTTTTATTTATATAGAAAGGGACTTCTACTGTTTTAAAGCCATATGATTTTTCAGCCTTTCAGATGCCTTTGCAAGACTGAAATGCAACTATAAAGAAATCTTGTATCTGATTACAATTATTTTTACATGTTTGTTTTTTTTTTTTTCCAAAATTAGCAGAATATGCTCCACTTATACGCTACACATTTCTAAAGAGTGTTGTATGGTGCTCTAGTGCTCTAATAACAATCACCAGCCTACCATTTCACCTAGAAATGATAAATTTTTATGTAATCTTCCACTTTTTACAGCCAGTAAAATATAATTTCCAAAAACTACTTCAGTTCAGTAACTTCACAAGCTGTACCTGCTTGAGTATTGATCATTCTAGAAATATTTCATGTGTCTAATTCTATCAGTTGACAGAACTACAGTGTCAGCTGCAATTTTCATAAACTGGAAGCATCAAAAAGCGTAGCACCCTTCTTCAGTTTCTGATTACTGCAGCTGTTCTCAAAGCTGCAACAAAGTGAAACATCAAAGCAGCAAAACTCCACAGAGACCTACAAGAAGTACTAAAACAAAGACATCTAGATTAAGTAACTAGGTAGCGAATTTCAGCTAGTTTTGTAGGTCTTGGCTTATAACATATGGCATCAAGCATAAGTGCTCATGGTGAGGAAGCATGATAATAATTAGACTACTTGGAAAAGTAACTGAGTTCAGTAGGATAACAAATGCAAGGGTTTCTGGCAGAAGATCTGACAGGAGGTGGTTAATGTTATTAGCCTGTCTTCTCTCCTTTAGAAGTGCAAGGCTTTGATCAGTTTTTTAGTGGTGTGAGGTTAAATCATTTGCATATTATGAGATTTCACAATGCTGCGGATTCTTTTTTTCTTTCTTACAGGCCTGCAACTCTATACATATGGTATCCTCTAGTTTTGTTCTCTTAAATATGTACTACGTAAACACACACACACACAAGAACGCATACTTTTATACTGTGTCCTCTATGATCATTCATAAACATGCTCAAGGGAGAATGTGGTATGCCACAAGCCCTTGGGAAGCATCTGATGGCAAGAACCTCCTAAGTCTGCAAGGGTGTCCTATTCATGCCACTCCATGGATAAATATTTCAATAATCCACAAAGCAAATTTAACAAGAGTCCACACCAGAGTACTGGAGTACCTTTTAGCAGAGTTTAGAGTCCTGGAATGATTTGCAACCAATTCTCTCAGACCAAGAATAAGTGCTTCACTGTCTAAGGTATGGAATCACACAGAAGGTATTTGCTTATTTACATATACAACACTATTTTTCCTGGCTATTAGTATTTTACCCCTACGTATTTTCTTCAGTCTAAAATAATTCTTAATCTACATAGCTTTTTATATGCTGGGGGGGGATATTTTCTTAAGGAGCTCAGTGAAGAAATTAAATTACCTGGCTTGTGCTAAAGAAAACTCAGTTGCATTGTGATAAAGGAAAGGGTATATTTTCACGTATTTCATGTAGATAAGGCACAGAGTATATTATTTCCACTTATCTCAGATGCTTTACTAAACAGTCCCATCTGGCATTAAAACAGATAAATAAAATTGCTTCAGGTAGTACTGCAGGAAAGGGTAACTGTGAATCACACTATTACATGCTTTTCCTTATTAAACTTCATATATGTCTGGGTATGTTCCTACATCAGCTAAAGTTCTGCAATGTACTGTACTTCTTTATCTTTATTATTGACAAATAGTTTGAAAATACTGAGCACTGAAACCCCTGAGAGCTGTAGAATATCAATAACCAGAGAAGAACAGCCTGCATGTGTGCAATACAGAAGAGGAATATATTGATTTGTGGGGAGTTCACCCAAATTAATTGTACCAGCCAATAAGAAGACACCATCAATTATTTGTTTAGCTTGAAAAACATCAGTGTTATGACAAATAGAGTTCTCCAAATGGAGAAATGCACACATGTGGAAGAAAACTGCACAGTCAAGCTTAAGTAACTATGAACTACTGAAGCTATATAATTGTTTAAAACAATTTTATTTTTGTAAAACAGGATAAAACAGGAGGAAGAAAGGAAACCAATCAACAAAGAATCTAGTAGTAAGTAAAAAATGTTTATATATTAGTTTATGCATAATACATAGCAAGATGAAAAAAAATAATTCAAGTGTCTAACCAATAATTGTTTTATCATCATTAGAAATTAAAAGAAACATAAAGAAGGTTTGATGATGACTGAAAACAGTTAAGAGCAAAGGACTGATAGAAGTATGAGTGATTTCCTGTGCGGGGAAGAAAGGAGACTTTTTGCCAGAATTTACCATACATACAGCCAAAAGAGGCTCTAGAGGCACTTTCTGCCTTGGAGCAAATGAGGAAAGACAGAGGTTACAAGCTGAATTCCATCTTTCCATGAAAGAAGAACTAGACTAGAGGAAGACTGTAACATCATAAATGGGCTCTGAGAACCCTATGCAGATGTCAGTAGCATCAGTCGATGACTGGTGTCATAGACAGTCATTACATCCACTGCCAACTTCAGCTAATGTTAGTACATACTGATTTACCAATCCCACCTTTATTGGAAGAGCTGTCTCTGCTCTCACTCCCACAAAACAGCAAACTGTGTAAAAACAAGGTGAGCTGCAATAAGAAAAAATGGTTTCAGCCACCAGTTCAAAAGCTGATTTAAAAGAGAGATTGTTTAATCTAAGAGCAATTTATCCATGCTCTATTACTCTTGAAAATAAAAATAAAACCACTTGCAGTTGAGATACATAGGAAGCTAAACAAATAGTTCAGTATAGTTAATCTGTTCCTGGTTACTAATTTAGCTGAGGTTCATATATTAAGTTTTGAATCCAGTGTCAATAGTAGTACAATTCCAGTTTATCGATCTGTTTAATAATACCATACCTTAGCATAAGCTTTGGATTTGGTGTACCCTCAAAATATAAAATTAAGGTATTTGACTTTTAAGCAACTCAGTAGCAACCTATGGACAGGGAACTAAGGTTTTCAAAAGTTATTCCTTTTCTAAAGTTATCCCTAAAAGTGGGAAGTTTCCCATTTCTATCACTGCATTTTCATTGCTTGCCATTGTGGACAGTTCTGCAAAAGAAAATGTAATCTAGTTTCATATTCTATGGCATAATGTATGCATTCATCTAGAAGAAGAAAAACCCACTCTACAATCTTATGTCATACTGCAACCAATGCTGAAGGCAGAATGACATAAAATATAAATGTAACATTTTTAAAAATAATTCTTTTAATCATATAACTTTCATGCAACCAGCAGAAAATCTACTTTAACTAAGCCTTCTCCTTCTCAGCATTTGTTCTGAATTATCTTGATGAGAAAGTCAATCATATTTTGAAAGATACGCTTCAGAAAAATCAGAAGGATTTGCAGTTCTTGAAATACCTCTGATAAGTGAAAATACATATCAACTTTTGACCAGCAAATGAAGTGCCTTAAAAGTCAGTATGGGGTACTGCCTGAAATCACATTGTAACATAGTTTTGCATTTTGAAAAAATGTATATTCATATTTTAACTATTCAAATCAGGTATAGATGTAACTGTAATTCTGTGAAATAAAAATGCAACACTAACACCCAGAGGTAACTACAATGAATTCCAAAATGCTCCATTGTTTACTTTAATAAAACCATTTCTAATGACAGTAAACAAATGTGTAGTCCTCCGGCACATAAAAAATTGGTCACATGATCTTACAGTTTATGAAATAAGCCATATGCCTTGACAGACCTTTCTATTCTATAATACTGCACAGGTAATACCGTATAGCTCCTTTTCACCCAGATACATCTTAGCATATATCTCTGCAGGCACCCATTTTGTCAAAAGTATAGAAGAGGAGAAAAAAGAAAACCCGTCAAGAGGTTTGGAAAAAACATTCATTATTAGGAAAGTAAGATGGAACAGAAGTGAGACTGTGCATCAAATTTACAGGGACCAAAATGAACAAAAGCAAGAGGACATAAAAGCTATCTGAATGTACAGAATGATTGATCAAGGTGATAGAATCATAGAATCATTTAGGTTGGAGAAGATCTTTAAGGCCATTGAGTCCAACCATTAACCTAACACTGCCTGATTCACCATTAAATCATGTGCCTAAGCACCACATCTACATCTCTCTCAAATACCTCCAGCCTTGTTTAACCTCATACAACTGGCCTTGGCCTATCAATCCAGCCTGTCCATCTCTCTCAGTAGTGCCTTTCTACCCTCAAGCAGAACAACACTCAACACACCTACCTTGGTGTCATCTGCAAAATTAATGAGGGTACCCTCAATAACCTTGTCCAGATCATTGATAAAGAACTGGCCCCAGAGCCTTGTACCTATTATGCAAAAGCACCTGGGAAGGTGGAGTGGTCACAGAGTAGATGGGCCTGCTATGCTAGGCAGGAAGTTTTCACCACTGCACCCCTATACCTTAAATCACTGTGTTCAATAGGTTCAGAGAGGATAGAGAATCCTCCACATCATGCATCCTGTCTGCCTGTTGGATCTGTTTCATGGAAGACAGGGTAATATGCAGTGGAACATAAAAGGTTTATGCTTGTTGAGATGAAAAACTGTCTACTGGTTGTTAACGCACCAAGAACCAACATGCGGGTTTTTTTTCCCATAAAAAGTGTATCTGATAAGCCTCCATTTTTCCAAATTCAAATTTAACTTTTCTTCTCATAAAAAATAAGTAACATTTAAATAAGCGCATAAATATTTCATAAGAATTTATTTTAATCTTTATACTTAGATAATGTGTAAATCTTAGATTTAGAAAAGTAAGGAAGACAACATCCTTTACACTCTCTCCGTCAGTGAGAAGTCTTAGGGATTTCAGCAACAGAGAATTTTGTTTCTTCTAATTCTGCTAAGAAGGACAATGCTGTATGTATAATCTGTACTTTGGTATTATTTTCACAGAATCAAAGAATAGTTGCAAGGAACCTCTGGAGATTGCCAACTCAGGGTCAGCTAAAGCAGGTCACCTGGGGCTATGTCCAGTTGGATTTTACCTGTCTCTAAGGATGGAGACTTCACAGCATCTCTGGGAAACCTGTTCCAGCATTCATCCACTCCCATGGGATAAAAAAAGTGGGGTTCAAATTCAGGCAGAACTTTCTGTGTTTTAGTTTGTGCCTTTATATGTCATTCTTTTACTAGACACTACTTGGAAGAGTCTATCAATGAGAATAACAAATAAAAATTTTCCCAATGGGAACAAGGATATAAAAACCACATTTCTCAGATAGAATTAAACCTTTGTAGATAGAGAGAATAAACTGAGAGTGATAAATGGAATCAGCCCTTGTAAGGACACAGTTGCAGTCTTGTCTCTGATTCTGGACACCATACTTCAAGAAAGTCCCTATCAGTTGCAACAAATCAAGAGGAAAAAAAAGACTGATGAGAGGTATATTGGCAAGCCCTCTCAGGAACAACTGAATGACCTAGGTTACCTAGCCTGAAGTAGAGAAGAATAGGCAAAAGAGACAACTACAAGGTGATATTCATCATACACACAATGCATAAATACATACTGTTATCCAAAAGAGCATTGTTCTTCATGTCTGTGGCAGACAGAACTAGGGGTAACACTTTTGCCTTGCAATGAGGAAGATTCAGATTAGATATTAAAACAAACAAACAAAAAAATGTACCTTTTTTCAAAGGTAGTGGAGCATTGCATTAGATTGCTCTAAAAAGTGTCATTCTACAAAACTGGAAGGATGAAAATATATATTAGGAGTCACATAAACGTGGATCCCTGTTGATCACAGCCTAAATGACCTCTCAAAATTCATGCAGTCTTATGAGCCCATAATATTAAAATTGCATAAACAGGCACTTATTAATTATACATGCATTTAAATAAAGATAATCTGTACTGATTTAAAAATAAATTAAGAAACATCAGTTTATTTCCTGACAAAATGAAATTAAACACACTATTTAACCAGAAGAAGGACTAAAATTAATATGGATCTGTAAGAGTAAGAACTAAAACTGAATAAAATTGTGAAATTATAACTTCTATCGTGTTTTCCTGAAGCACTGAACTAGAATTAAATTACTCCCTAAGGAACAGAATAATAACTGGAATCAGTTCTTTGTTACAGAATTAAAGCAACACTGCTGTGTTGCTGATGCTGACCCAGTATTTTGGGCTTCCTTAATCTACTTCTTCCTAGATGTATGATTTATTATATCTGAGGACTGACCTTTAAATTTCTGCCCTAACAAGCAGGTTTATTTGCACTTCTTGGTAATAAAAAATAAAGGCCTCCAGGCCAGTAAGTATTAACATCTTTAAGCATACCACACTGTCTCACATATAACCTCCTAGACTTTGTGACAAGCAACACTATTTGAGGTCTAACTAGTTTCTAGTCTTCTAAAACAAATCTAATTTATACTGTCTAATATACCTTATTTTGCGACCTAACAGCTATTTCTAAAGGCAGCAGAAAACTACCCTTTTAAATCAAACTGGCTTCTGAAATACAATGCAGAAAAGAAACAACAAAAAAACTAAACAAGAACAAAACCAAAACAACAACAACAAAAAAACACACACACCACCAAACAACATAGAATTCTTTTTTTTGTCACACAGCTATGAAATAAACATTTCTACTAATATTGTTTGTCAAACACCACACATATTAATTGCCTTAGAAACTATAAATACCAAATTTTCTCTTGCTGTTGCTTAAGAAATATAACATCAAAGTTAATTAAAACATTTATTTAGGAAAAAATTTCTATAGAGGCTGGGCTTTTTCAACATAGATATTATATACATTAGGTCTGGGGTATGGTGGCTTGAAATCCATTTGGATACAATACAAATACATACACATGTGGACTTAAACCAGAATAGAATGTGACACTTTATTTTCTCCTTAGAGATACCAAATTGTGTTACTGTCACATTAGAAGTTGAAGACAATCAATTTGATTAGATGTATTTCTTTAAATTACTCTAAAAGTCTGTATTATTTTATGTCAGTTACTGGGGTAGAGGCACTTCTGAGAGAAATCTCAGTTATGTCATGCTATTCTGAATCCTTCACTTCTGCTCGTAACTTAGAGAAAATCTAACTTTGAGCACTGAGGTGTAGCTCAAAGCGATAGACAATGCAAAGTCATATAGTGAGGTGAAATCTCCAATAGCACAATATTATGTAGGGGGAACATACCTGCCATTATGATGCTCGATAGCCTTCTAAAATGAGGTTTTATTCATAAATACCAAAACAAACCTCACTATTTTAGCTAGAATAATAAGTTTTGAGCTAGCAGCTACAACAGACTCCCATCTATGTCTATAAAACATAAAAAGGAACATAAAAACCCTACTGACTATCAAGTTACATGTTTTTACAGTCAGTGGCCCACTTACTTTTGCTTAGCAACACTAATTCGACAGCCAGTGGGTATCAGAGGACTGACAGTTGGGAGAAGACTCCTCATTTCTCTCTGTATACCTATATGAGGAGAAGGATGAATTGCACTTCTAAGTCTAGACTCATCACTTCGGTCCAGAAAAAGCCAAAGCTGCAGCACCAGCTAGGTTCACAGTAAATTTGACTGACAGTGCTACCCTTACTATATCAACTGCCTTTCTAAAATTTATCCTTTATATTTAATAATAACAATATCTTTAAGAAATACAAATGGTAAGGATGCAAGCTATTAAATTCACTGAGTCATATTAAATAAATTTTGTATGAGCACTAGTATTATAGACAATAAACCAGCAACAGTTGACAAAACTGTTCAAGTTCTTGAAAAGTTCTGTCACTAACTTAGTTTAACAGGGACAAAACAATAAAATTTTCCTTAGTTTCATAAAGAGACTTTGGTGAAGTGAAATGGAAATAAAAATGATCATTTTCCCAAGATGTTAACCTACCTATAGAACCTTATGCAAACCGTAACAATTTGAACTGACATTCACCATCCTGATCTCAAAATATCAGTGAATTGTTAGGAAATTCCTTAAGTGAGGTTATCAAGCCCATCAGAAGATGTGCGTAAACTCATGTATTTAATGTGCCAGATTAAGACAATTTGCAAGAATGTGAGTTAACATTCTTTCTAATTGAATCAATGGGTTATGGAAATGGAAAGAAAGATAACTAGCAAAAGCAGGTGTTTTCCAGCACACTTACTCAAAAAAGTAGGAGAAAAAGGTTTTGGATATTTAGGTTTGTAAGACACTAAATACCAGAACAGATACATTAGTCTAGTAAACTTATGCTTCCTAGATGTGACGGTGACATACAAACAGAAATCTAAAACAACTGGCAAGGTAATGACTTTACATTCAGACTCCCCCAAGTGCAGACAAACTTGTAATACATATTTATTCCAACAGGACCTTTGAAAAACAAATTGTGGGTCTCATCATTCAAAAAGTGCATTCCTGAAAAGTTTAAAGTTACTAAAAAAAATATTAGAGAATTTAAGGAAAAAAACCCCTCATCCAGTGACTAATTAAAATGATAGAGGCACTCATCTGACTCATTGGTTAGTCACAGTACTCTAAGAAGTAAAAATAGTGTCTCATTAGTCTTTCAAACATTTATTCCTTATTCTACATGAAATTGATACTTCATCACTTTTCTAATGTATAGCAGACACGTTATACAGGGAAAACTTGGAGAATGGAAAGTTTATAAAATCTCTGTCAATCTCTCCTACATGTTAGGAATGATTCATTATCATGGGCCATGAGCAGCAGGGTGACTGAATGGAAGCCTGTAATTAACTTTGCTTCATGTTTTATTGATAGCATTTGCTGTTTTCTGAGATCTGATCATACATCTTGAGCAATGTGCAAACCTACGGATCATGCTGTGCTTAGATACTCTGGCATTGGGGGATACATGTAAAACTAAATACATTAGATGGAAAATGTACCATATGCCTTGTGACCTGTATACATGTTTAGATTCTCTGTTTTCTGCCACCTGTTTGATAATGTTTCTGTCTTAAAGAATGCTTGACATTTATTATGCAACATAGAAGTCAAGGTTCTTTTTTACTGTCTTAGGTCAATATTTACTTTTATCAGTCACAGGCATGCTGATAGAGAATAGGAAAAAAGGCATAGTGTCCCTTCTAAACAAATATATCTGTACTTTGAAATGCTATACATCTTAACACTTCAGTGCAAATTTGGAATTGCAGACAATTTGTAGTTACAAACTTGAGGAAAGATGAATAGGTGTGGATGAGCCTTCTGTTATCCTGGAAGCAAGTCACCCACAAATTTGGAAAAATATGTGGGTTTTTTGTAATATGCATAATTTGGCAAAGCTAAAAACAAATTTACAAAATCCTTAAAAGACCATGGATTATTTAGGAACAGATGGTGTGAAAGGCATTTGAAATCCCTCCTGTAAACTCTGTTCTACTTCATATAAACAATATAAGCAGAAGCTCACAGACCAGGATCTTCTTCCAAATGGTTTTCACTCTAGTCATCGCATCTGGTATCACATTCCTGATCAATTAGATTTTGAACTTTATTTTCAGAAGGAAACAATGTCAGCAGGATTACCTATTAGAAGACCTTCTTGTCACATGATTTGGACAGTGGGAGACTGAAAAACTGACATAAGACTCCTACTATCTACAAAGAAATGTTATTGGGAACTCTACTTCTGTCTGTGGATATTTTTTCCCAGTTGAAAGGATTTGCTATGATTTGCTGAATAATTTTTAAATGATCGTAATAGTTTTCACTGTGAAATTCTATTTCCCAACTTTGCTCATAATTTCTACAACAGGTATCAACAACACTTTCAACAAGATCACCTTTAGAATCACAGTCTTAATTGAAAAACTTTTTTTTTCTTTTGAGCTTCAATGGTATAACCACTTCATGTTTCTAAAGTTCAGTATCTTCCTTACCTATAAAGCTTCAGTCTGAGGTCACTCTAGTGTGATGAATGAATATTAATGTAAAAAAACCACTCACAGTACAATCACTTAATAAAAAAACTCCATTACAGACAAGAAAGAGATAAACTAGAAAAGCAGAAGTAAAATATTTCTGAATTTCCTAACTACTTGATATATATAAATATATATTAAATATAATATATAACAATATAGTATATGTAATAAACTATATATGTTGTATTATCTATTTATATTATATATATTTTTATATATTA
>JANHFX010004583.1:5852-21502 GCA_027560015.1 Chloroceryle amazona
TGTAAAAGAAAAGTGGAGCAGGAGCACAAGTAGCAACATGCTTCTGTCAGGGATGAAAAAAAGACATCTATCTGCATAGCTGTTTGTTCTCAGGTGAGATTGCTCTGCCCATCACTGCTCCCATCCTGTCCCCCCTGATATTCTTTGTTAACTCTACCCTATGGGCAGGTGAGCTACTCAGTGTTTTATAGTTGTCTTCACAGTAAGACTTTCAAACACTCCCCAGGTTCAGAGTCCAGCTGGACTCACATCTCAGCTGCACCTGGGCAGAAAATCAATTTTATACCATTTAGTGCACTGCACCCCACAAAGTTAACTCAGCCAAAATAAAGCAACAGTATGCCATAAAATTCCTATTAATCAGGAGCATTTGGAGAGCAGGACTGTGTGATACTGTGCAGAAACCCCTGATCTGCAACCTTTAAGAGCTGAAGAAATGTGGTGGCCATGCCCCAGCAGTGTAAACTGGAACAACTCCTCTGCTTTCTCCTGAGGACCACAGAAGCATTCAGCGCTCAACACCCAAGTCACCTCCCATATTTTGTCTTCTCATGGACTGCAGTAACATATCCGTGACCTGAATACTTCTTCCTTTGTGTCTTTCAGGTGTGGGATGAGAAAGCTGCCAAAAATGCTCAGAAATGGGCAAATAAGTGTGAGATGAGAATCAGTCCAAGAGATATGAGAATCATTAATGGTATGTGATAAATATGGAGCCTAAGCTGCTGATTGAATGACAATTTGCAGATGACCCCTGTGCATGTGAACCAGAAATAAGGCTCACTTTTAACCTGTTGTAGAATATAATTTCAACATTATTAGGCACAAGACCATTATCTTTGTCAGCTAAATACCCCCAAAACCAAATTGTTGGATGGTGAGAGTGATGCTATGTGCTCTCCCTGTGTTTACACCTTTCTTGAACTGTCCTCAGCACAACAGATGAGGGTGGTGAGACACTGTAACAGGTTGCCCAGAAAGGTGATGGAAGCCCCATCCCTGGAAGTTTTTAAGGCCAATCTGGATGGGGCTCTGAGCAACCTCATCTAGGTGCATGGGGGGTTGGAACTGGATGATCTTTAAGGTCCCTTCCAACCCTGATAATTCTATGACTCTATGGCTAAGTACAGACATTAAGTACAGACATTTTTCTGTTACATTTTGTAGTCAGATAAATATCTGTGTCTGAGAGGTCACCAAAACCAGAATAACATTTCCTGCAGCTTCCATAGGATCAGGTGTACTCTTCTCTTCTTAAAATCACAGGGCAAATAGGTCAGCAATATGGAGAATTTTTTAGGATGTAGTTTCAATCCCTCTGTCCTGCCTCCAAACCTACAGCTGTGTAATAAAATAGACTTACTTCTACTTAGGTGTCACCTGCGGTGAGAATATCTTACTGTCATCTAACCCAAAAACATGGACTGAAGCAATTCAAGTCTGGTATAGTCAGTCTTCCAATTTCAAGTATGGATATGGATCAACCGCCAAAAATGCCAATATTGAGAGCTATACTCAGGTATGGAGAGTTGAAACAGACTGCAGTGATACACATTAGAATTACAGGAGTACACTTAAGGGAACTAGAAGATATTTATCATCAGGAAAAAAAATTACTGCTGACAGCAAAACATTATCCATCATTCACACTGATTCAAACATGATTGATAATTAAAATTCTTTTTCATCTAATTCTGTAGCAATGGAACCAGCATTTTGGAAGAGCTGTCCAGAAGATAAATACTATATTAAAAAAAAAAAGAAAAAAATAGAAACAAATATTTTCTATATAAGGATTGAAATATCTGATTAAGAAATATCAAAGCAAAATATCTGTAATGAAAAAATATGAATTTAAACTTTAGTGTCCTGCCAGATTCAAAAACACTTAGAAATTGGAGGACATAGTCAACTCACATTGTTATTTGTTCTTTCTGCCAGCTAAACCATAAGCTTAAATCTGAATAGAAAACATGAATCAAAAAAGTACCCTCTGGTTCTGTTATTTTGTGAGCTCTTTGATGATATTTCAATAAAACACGGCTCTGATATAATGTGTTTATTTTTTATTCCTCAGCTAATATGGTACAACAGCTACCAGGTTGGATGTGCAGTTGCCTACTGTCCCAGGAACCAGTTCAATTACTTTTACGTTTGCCAATACTGTCCTTCGTACGTACTGACTATTTGCTTATTTAAGATGCAATACTTATGGATATGTTTTTTAAAACTCCTGCAGTCCATTGGTCAAGTGTAGGATAAAATGAATACCACTTTTTTGAACCATTTATAACTTTTAAAATACCGATGCAAATGGTGGATATTTAACATTAGGTTAAATAGTAATATTCATTTTATTTCATATTGAAACAGACATTGGGGAAATTTTTATCCCATAAACAAAGAAAGGTCTATCTCTGTCAGAATCAGGAGTCATGCACAAAACATCTTATAACTTTGGCCACAAACAAGAAAGTCAGATGCAAAGTGAAAGCCAACAGCAAATGAATATTCACAGAGGTAGAGGGCACATCTGATTCAGCTGCACGTCAGAATGCAGCTGCTGAGGTCATTTCTTTGTAAACTCTAATCACTTGAAAGCCATTAGGGAAGCGGAGCTCGGAAGCACATAAGTTTATTTCTTTTTAGCTGATAATATTATAGAAATGCAAATAATCAATTCACTTTCTTTCTCTAAACCTTATTATCCTTCTTGTATTCTATGAATGTCTGGAAATAAACACATCTATGAAAATAATGTTATCCAAAAACTTTTGGATGCCTTTCACTGAGATAACATAAACTCCTGTTCATGGCTTAGAGCTGCACTTTGATCTTTCTTATATATTTCTTTCAAATTTCAGTGGAAATAATGCAATGCAGATAGCTACACCTTACAAAAGTGGACCAAAATGTGCAGACTGTCCCGGTCGCTGTGACAGAGGGCTTTGCAGTAAGTGAACGTATTCTTCTCCTTACAACAAACATTGTGTTACCTCAGATAATGACGTTTTCCCTTTGCAGCTTTTGGGGGATTTTGCATAGTTTTTTCTTGCTAATCTACATGAAAGATTCTATAGCTACCCCTTTAATTGTCCCCGAGAAATAGCAACTGTCAAATAGCCCACCAGAACAGACACAATCTTCATCGGTGGAGGGAGGTTGTACCAGATAACCTCCAGAGGTCCATTTCAACCTCAACCATCCTGTGATGATGGGGAAATTGTGTTGCTGTTGAGCAGTAAGTGCATTATCACACCATCAATCTTCTGCTGCCCTCTCCTGGAAAGTTCAAGACAAAATGTCTTGATGTATATCCACACCTATGGGCACAGATTGTCAGGCTTCACACATCCATGAAGATCCATCCTGGGTTCTGCAGATTTCCACGTGGAACAAGTTAAATAAATAGATGGGAACTGTAAGATACCATATTTTTGCCTGCATTCCATTTTCTATAATATTCAAGCAATTTGAACAAAAGCACAGCCTATACAGACCCGAAAATTTGGAATTCTTGGAAAATGCAGAAGTATTGGTCCAGGAATTAGTTTTCAATTAATATTTCATGACCTTGTTTCTATCTTTTATTTTAGCCAACCCTTGCAAGTATCAAGACATCTATGCAAACTGCAGAAATCTGAAAACCTTGTTTGGCTGTAACCATTCATTGGTGAAGGAGAAGTGTCCTGCTACCTGTAGATGCACTACTCAAATCCAATAAAGTCCTGGTGGATGTCATTAAAGCTACTGTGAGATATAATTATTAGGAAAGAGTAGAACTCACTGTGAAGTGTATTCACTCTCAGCACATTGGGTTAGCTTGACCTATAGGTAACTTTTTTTTTCCAAAATCTCACCATTACTTCAGTTCTTAATAAGTCTAGTAGGTAAAAATAACTTCTGATGTTATTTTAGCCTTTGTAGAAATCATGCTTTATCTACTAATGTGTTACTTGTCAGTTTTTCTTGCAGTGGATCTTCCACCTATTCATTTATTTTTAATGGGAAACACACTTAAACCACTTCAGTCTTTTTGCAAAATATATTAAATGCCACTGAACTTTCCTCTGTTACCTTTCCTTTGATTATCAATTGAATGTATTCCTGCTAAATAAATACGTGATTCACCAGTGGTTCAGAAACAGAGCTTTGAATTGAAGCTTTTTATAATTCAGGGTGGGCTTTTTTTCATTTGGAAAATACCTTATGGGTATTTCAAGGCTTTTTGATAGTTCATGTGAATGAGGATTGGACAGAAAAAGGAAAACAAAGCAAAAAGTGATGCATTTTTATGTACTACCAAAATAAGAAGCAAAAGTTGAATCTGCCAACTGTGGCCTAAACACAAAGCTTCTGATACATCTGTATGTGTAGGTGATAAATGGTGATTTTTCTTTCATAAGGCACCAACAATGGAGAAATGCAAAAATCTTTATAAAATATTAATGCAAAGAAAGAGGTAGATAGATCCCTTTGCACCCTCTGTATGGAGTAAGTTGGTCCCACACTCACTTGGAATTCATATTGCACCATATAGAAAAAATGCTGCTACAAAAAACCCCAAACCAAAACAAAAGCAACAACAGGGAAAGAAAACAAACAAAACTAACAGAATAGACACAAAAAAAGCAAATGCCACAAAAAAAAAAAACAAAACAAACAAACAACAAACAAACAAAAGGAAAAACAAACAAACCACCACAAAAACAAGACCCACCAACAAAAAGAAGCCTTAGATCCAAGTCCCCCAAAATCCTGATCAAATGATCTGATTTTCTCCTGAACTTCCCAGGAACCATCTTAGTGCCAATTCCCAGCCGTGCACGTTTTTAGGATGTCTCCAAGCTCCAAGTTCAGCTGAGGTCTTAGATGTTCTTCTTCCATATCCACTTCCAGACAGGTCACCAGGTCTTGACTTTATGCGTGACTTTAAAGGACTTGGTATCTGTATTGACCTAGAACTGAGGACTTAGATTGGTTACCTGCCAGTGTCACTGGTTACTTGGGGAAAGTTTGTGACCCATTTAGTGAGGGACATTATCACAGTTATGCCTCTGTATATTTTGATGATATCATTACATTGATAAAACTGTATTTCAGAATTATCCTACAGGGTTGTTTTTTCTTTACATTGTATAGCTTTATTCTGATCTTTATATTTTGAACTTTAATAAAAAGGTAGATCCAGAGGAATTAGAAGCTCTTTGCTTACAGTTTATAAACTTTGATAGTTGTTAAAAAGTGGGCAAACATCGGGAACAGCACCTCCTCACTGAATGGAGAAGCTCCTTCCAGATCACCTTCCCCCTGATACTTCTCCCAAGTGATATATCCTGCTGCCATTCAGGATGCACTAGGTTGTCCCACTGGATCTCCAGCTGCTCCTCAAGATGGGTGCTGGTCTACCATATGTCTTGAGTCCCATATACCAGCCCTGAGCAGGACTGATTCCACTTACCACCCTCCCTTCTTATTTTAGATCAGTCAAAATCATTTTCTCCATAGGTTGCAGTTCTGTTTAAAAACACAAGAGGGTGAACCATACGCAGGTTTCAGCTGCATCAGTTTTTCATTTTGCTGTCTGGATACATGGATCCTCTTTTTACATGAAATTAGAGTTCTGGGTGTACCCTGGCCTGATCTGAACACTTTCTTGCACAGAATTTCTTAGCTAATACTGGATGAATAAATACTCTCTACACACAGAAACAGTCTGGTAGTGGTTTCTTTGACTCCAGTATTTTATCCTGTTTCTGTTCACCAGATTATTATTATATTAAAGCAATTTATACAATCAAATTAATGTAATTTATGATTTCCAGGATATCAAGGACTAATTCTGGGAGACTTGATTTTCTACCTACCCGATGGCCAGTTTTAACATCATGAGTGTGTGCCACTATTCAAGGCTCCTACAGACTCCATAATATTTGCAGAAAACATAGTTCAAAATAAAAACAGAGAGAAAAATTCCGGAGAAACCCTAGTTCTCTTACAGGAGGATACAAAATTTTAGTAAAGCTCTCAGGTGTTTTCTGGGATATTTTCAAAGATTTAACTTCTGCTTGTGGTAACAAGGATATGGGTGTTAAAACTCCTTCCACGTACACCCTTTCTCTTCCCTTCCTCTCTCTCTCTCCAGGACGATGAATATTTTAAAGAGGAGAGATTTTATTATCAGAGATTTCTGAGAGCTCCCTTCCCAAAGAGCCACACTTTATGCTCTGGATATCCAGTTATGGTGTTTGAACGCAGCAGCAGCAGGAGATGGAAGAGATGTTCTGCATCATGAAGTGCCACCCTGGAGTGTCATGCATCCTGCTGGGTTCACTGCAGGTATCCAGTCATTAACTTCCTTACTTTCATAGGGATTTCAAAAGATTCTGCCTCTCTATTGATGTGGAATAGAAGAAATAACAGGTGAGATGAAATGCTACCTAGATGATCCTGTTTCTCAATGCAGACTTCAAAGAGAGCTTATTCCTGGAAAGGCTGAGATGCTTCCAAATATGACTTTCCCATGTACAGGTGAGGTAAAAGCACTATGACATTCAC
Organism: Chloroceryle amazona; assembly: GCA_027560015.1. Classification (NCBI taxonomy): domain Eukaryota; kingdom Metazoa; phylum Chordata; class Aves; order Coraciiformes; family Cerylidae; genus Chloroceryle; species Chloroceryle amazona. Next base: position 12,411 of record JANHFX010004583.1, read on the forward strand.
TGAGATGTAGCACGTCAAATGACAATTTTTGCCATTCTCTCACTGTATTTTATAGAATCATAGAACAGCTTGAGTTGGAGGAGACCTTAAAGATCACCTAGTTCCAACCTCCCCTCCATGGGCAGGGATATATAAACTTAGTTTTTATACTGGTGCCCTGACAGATGTTTGCTTTGTGGTACTAGCGTGTGTTTTTTGCTATGTGCTGAAGTTACATCTACAGAATTGTGCTGTTTTTTAGGTGTAGTTCAGGCAAGAAGCTGGTAACACTGAGAATTTCTTATAATTTGTATTCTAGTTCCACATATACTCACATGAAGAACATATGCTGAGAGATGATAAGAGGAACAACTATGGTATGAGTTTAAGTCTTATCTGAAGAATGATGTAAGAGCTCTTCAGCAGTTAACAAACTTACCTGACAAGGGCTTTAAACACAGAAGTTTGAAAAAATGTTATGAAGTGATTTTAACAGTCTTACAGCTTGCAAAGAAAATACTGATACTTAAAATGCACCAACTAATTTGGCTGTCTGAGAATCAGCCTCTGGGCTAAGCAAAATGGAAGGTTTTTTACTGTCAGTATCACAAAGTCTTGCTGAGAGTCATTAGTCTAAATCTTCTCTGTCTTTCCCCATCTATCAGCAAGACGAAGCAGCAAAGGGTCATCAGAGCAAAGACAGGTCAAGGATGTTGCCCACCCCTGAGCTGCTCCTGGCTCTTTCAAGCCAGGCTGACAAAAACTGATTTCCTCTAGGTGGAAGTGCCACAGTTAAACTGTGAAAAACAGGAGGTGGACTTCCTCGTTAAGAAGCTACTTGACAGCTACTGTCTCCACTCTGGGCTGCAAGCAGACATTTAACCTCCGTGCTTCAGTATCACCGACTGCAATGCAGAGATAAACTGACATAGTCAGGGCAAGGAAGATTAATAAGTGAACTCTGAGAACGAGCTTATGAAGTGCTAAAACCCACTAATTATAATACCACATTTGGTAGCCACACCTCCAGTATAATTATATCTCAGTTTAACCACAAGTCAATGGGGCACAGAACACCAGGAGATATGGGTGAGGAAATGACACTCCCTCCTGTGCTGACCTGCTTGGTGATGTCTGAAGGTTCACAGACTGGTCACTGGGCTCGGTAGTCTGGTCTTGGCTCTGAGCAATGCAGCCATGGTGCTCTTCCCTCAGGCTAAGAAAGATATTGTGAAACCCACATCAATAACAAGTCTTGAAGAAAGCTAACCTTTAGGAAAAGTTGAGGTAACAGATTGGCATGTAAATGCTTTTACATACACTTGGGAAATGGCCCAGGTTAACTATCGATTCTCTTACCGATGGACAACCCAATGCTCAACACATGTAACTGAAAATGACTCTAGAATGCTTAGCATCAGATTTTTGGTTTGGTTTTTGGTTTGGTTTGGTTTGGTTTTTTTCCCCCACAGTTATGGAAATTATAATTTCCAATCAAATGACATTTTTCTCTTTCTGTTTTACATCATTAATACTCCTCTAATTTCTTCTTTTCTGCCACTTCTGTATAAAGTGATGGAAGTAAAGGAGGAAAACCCTAGCTACCAAACTAAAATCAAATTAAAGCTTTTATTTGTTGGCAAAGTTTGAATGTAACACAAGATTTTTTATTTAGTTCCTTGGCTTTAAACCACCAATTTTTATTTTAGGAAAGGGATAACTTGCCTTCTTTAAAAACTCCTCTCCTAATGTAAGCATATTCCACAAACCTATACTGAGGACAACAAAGGAAATATATGTTAAAACATGTTATTTTTATTAAGTGATACACAGCATTCTTTGTGCAGGCAGAGATAACTCAAGCTTCCAACAAAGTGATTCCTGGAGGGTCAAATGCTTTTTATTTTGGCAAAAGTTGGAATGTGGCCTTTGTGATTTTTGCACGGGATTGAAACACTAAGGAGTAAGGGAGAGTTTTTAAGCACTGCTGCTTCTGAAGCACAGAAATTACACAAAACCTGTCATTTCAAAACAAGAATGGATTCACCTTTTGTGCAGCTGTGGCTGTGCAACTCTATCTATACCAATAATGTATCAGAAAACATAAGAGTGTCCCATATTTTATTAAGTAGAATTCTAAGTTAGTGCTTTGCTTTTAGGAGTTGTTCCTTTGCAGGTGTCACTATTTCTTAGGTCAGGAGATGTTTCTCAACATATTAGTTACCGCAAATGACAAAAGTGATTTTTCTTTTCCTTTTTTTTTTTATTGTACTGCATTTAGTAAAGCATTAGTAATGCAAAACCTGTTTTTTATTAAAAGGAGTAAGTCTGAAAGATATTGAGCTTTCCCATTAACATCTTACATCCTGGAAATCTATCACATGGAACAGTTTGATCATTCAAATTAACCACAAGTTCTAAATGTCATTTGCAACATTCATGCCCAATTTGTGGCTTAAAGGCAAGTTCCCTTGAATTTTTTTTTCACTACTATTCTTGCATATTCCTCAGCCTGAGGAGAAGCAGAAAATACAACACTGTTCAAGCACAGGCCAAATGTTACCATGATTTTGGGGAATATTTTTGTCAACTCAGTGGTGTGAAGAATTCTCACCTTCCAACATTTCTGTGCTGGCAGAAGTAGTACTGCACAGAAGCTTAGAGCAGCAAAACAGGTCTTTCATGAGAGATTCTTTCTTAATTTTGGAAATGTTATCAAAATAGCTCTTCTGCTACTAAAGGCTGTGTATCCAGCTAGGAAGGAGTTGGCAGGATGCTTTGCAGGTATAAAAATACAGACTTATCATCTACAGGTGGATTGAGTCAAAGTCAAGTTCTGTTTTTATCCTCTTGATCTATAAGGTAATGAAACTAATGATACAAGAGTCTAGCCATAAATAATTCCAGTAAGTAGGACAACTTACTAATTGTGACAGAACGTATGTCAGAGTGAGTCAGTTAATATCTCATAAGATGCAGTTTGCACACTCTCTATCTGTGACAGAAGTGGAAGGACAGCCTTCTTTCTTTTCATTCCAGGCAAAAATTGGGTATCTGGGACAATGGCGGGAAATAAGGCACACATCACATGCCTGAAAGTTTGGTAAATCCAGACATATAATACTTGCAAGCCTTTCCAGATCAATATCAGCTTTTGAGTCTCCTCCAGGCTACTTTTTCTGAAGCAGGAACTATTGTTGCACATTGGTGGTTATCTGGCAGGCTTTCCTGGAATTCTGTGGTTTTGTGACTGTCTGGAAAACTACTGTTGCAGGTTAAAGAGTTAAGGAGTTTTTACTCCTTTACCCCTGTACATACCCAGAGGAGGAAGCTCAACACTTTACCCTCTGATCATTTGTAGACAGATATGGTGCTGTACAGTATGCTGTTGTCTCAGCTAACCCTGCTCCTAGGAGAAATTAAAGCAGCCCTTGTTTAAGATACCAATTTATTTTTACTACATATTTGCTTTTAGCTATAAATAATGGACACATGAAATAATGGGCATGTGATCATGTGGTTATCTTCAGGCTATCCTAGTAGTTCTATCTAAAAAGCTTTTTCCAAAACCCACTGGAGGCAATGGAATGAGTGGGTCTGATTGACACCTTTCAGTGACACAAAGGATGGGACATTTCATTTGCCAAAACATACACCTAAACATCTTACTGGCATTCACAGTTAATTTTCTGACAAGTTCCCTTACTATTTTAAGAATGGTACTTGACATTGAAAACATAAGAGTGACCTGACGTTGTGCCCTGCAGTCCCAAAGGACCCTTCTCAATAGACAAACCGATGCTTTGACATCATGAAGAAAATCTTCTTTCCTATGAATGTGACAGAGCCCTGAAACAGGTTGCCCAGAGAGATTGTGGAATCTCCTGCTCTGGAGACTTTCAAAACCCTCCTGGATGATTCTGCTTCAGCAGAGTGTTCGTACTAGATGATCTCCAGGGTTTTTTTTCTACCCGTTACCATTCTGTAATTCTGTGATTCATGCCACCCTCAGCCAGCTGAGGACAAGGTCTGCAGTAAAGGCACTGGTGCTGGACCATAACAGACAGGAGTCCTGGTGCCAAAGTTCTTGAGTCTCTTCTGGAAAGGATCCTGGAATAAGTCATGGCCTGATCTTCAGACTACAGAGGATTTTTTTTTCAGTTCCTCATCCCTAAAGCTGAAATTATGTTTTCTCAAATTAATAGCCTGCTATGCAGCTAAACCAGTTAAAATCTATTAACAGTTCAGGTGAGATTCATCTAATCTAAGCTTAAGGACCTCTGCAGTTAGTCCTTAGATTTGAGAAAGAAGCAGAGAGACAATCAAAGAATGAGAGAGAAAGAAGTCATTTTTACCTACTTCGGATATCTGTATTACGATATGTTTAATTACATTCAAGTAGCTATTTCCTTTATCTCTAATAAATCAAGCACCATCTTACTAAGGGTAGACATCTACAATGTAAACATTCATTCCTGCAGATGCCACGTGGAATTAGAAGCTAGAAATTCCCCTTTCTACCTTTTAGTAATACATGAAATGTATTATCACAGAAACCTTAAGGACATTTCAAGAGTGCTATTATGTGTCCTCTTAATCTTCTCCTGTTTGAAATAAAAGCTTTCGGTTGTTCTTCCTAGGTCATTGGGCAGATGGCAGATATACTGCAGGTGGGTGATGTACCTTCATTAGACAGTGGTAAGTTATTTGTCTGATTCTAAGCATCTCAATCGGGAGCTTTTTTCTGGTCAAGGGGGAGGAGGAGAAAATAGTCCAAAACTAGTAGGATGAAACATAGGCCTGGAAAAGCCTCAGGCCATAAAGGGAGTGGTGACGATTAATTTAAACCAGATGCTTACCATTTCCTCAATTATGGAAGGGAATATGTGATAACCTACCTACAATTCCAGGAAAAGTCCTCAAAGACCTAAAAATTCCCCGTGTTCCTAAACAAACATATGATAGATAATAGAGGTAAAAAATGTCAGTCACAAAAAATCACATGGTTGGAAGCAGCCATCATGCTTCTTCCACAGACTGTAGCTGCTGAGTGTTCATGAGGAAATTATCTTGCAGATGGGAAAGAAGAAAGGAAACAATGGAAAAACAAACGTATAAAGAATCAGGAAGGAGAAGTGGAATGAAAGCAAGCAGAAGAATGTGAAGGGACAAAGACAAACCATAAGATAAAGGAGAGGCCATACAGAAATGTGGAAATCTTTCTGTACAGGCAAAAATCACCAGGAATTTCAATGATCATCTAAGCACTGTATTTAATAACAGGCATCAAGGAGACTGTGGGGCATTAAGGGAACTCATAGGCTTTAATGGTCCTAACCAGCCTCCCTTGATACCTCTCCCAACACCTGCCAATGTCCCCAGGAGCCCCATTTTGGTTCAGCCTGTCTCATCTCAGTGTACTTGTCTCTAGACTTGTTTTTGCCCTGCCTTCTGAATGGGCCTTGGACCATCCTTTATGTAATCAGTAAGCATAAGGATAGGTGCTTTTGTAACATAACAATACAGACTATTTTGATGTAATATTGACCATAATGTGTCATAAACCAAGTTTAAATCTTTGGAGCTTAGATTATTTCAGTAGCTTCACACTAAGATAGCTAGACAGTAACTGTCTAGCGGATCTAGCTAGACAGTTCAGCTGAACAAACCAGTATAAAATATTTTTATCCATCCCTATGTGTTATTTAATGCTGGGAAGCACATGTTTTAGATGCACCTAGAAAGTGCCTAAGAAGAATGTGGCATCTAATGAACTAAGGCATGAAAGCTTGCATCTTTCACAGGTTGGTATAAATAGTTCAGAGACTGGACTTTTCCACTGAAATTATTTTTCCTTATATGCCCACATTTACTTGCTCTCAATTAATTGCAGTACCTCCAATGTTGGTTTGCTCCGGAAGGAGTGTTGTATTTTAGATAGTAAGTAGGGTTGCAGTTCATTGAATTTGTTCTTGGCCCATTGAAAGGAAATAATAAATTCATCTTGTCAGTTCAATAGCACAGGACTACTTCTGGGTGTTCAGTGATTTAGTACATACTTCCTGGTAACTAGAAAACAGCCATGCAAATTAATTATGAAGGTCACAAATCATGTCTTCCATTTAGTCAGCATTCAAGCTACAAAGAAGTCCCTACTTGCCTAATATTCAGACAACTGAAGGAGATGTTAGTTGTACATCAGAAAAAAAAAACAAAATATATGGCATTTCCTTGCAGGAATTTTTTCTGTACTGATTATTTTACTGATAGTTGTGCCTTGTGCCAAGGTCATACTGATTAGAACTTGTGCATCAGTGTTAACACATGTAAAAAAATGCACAGTTTATGTCGGGTTTTAACTTGTGGTGTGACTCAGAATTTACAGCACTCATTGAGTCATTGAAATCAGATATTTACTCTCCCTCTGTCTTGATAAATCCTCATGTAAGTCAGATCAATTATTTCATGCATTGCCACTAAATGGCACCTTGCTGCTGTGCCACTAAGAACATTACAGCTCGACCTCTGAGAAGCTGATGTTTATATAAATGATGAAAGTGCCACACATAGCAGGAGGTCTTCAGGGATCAGCTCCCTGGAGCCTGTTTTCTGCAGTCTCAGTCTATACACACACTCTCCAGTCTGGCTGCTATGGATGGATTGTTGTACAAAAGTATCACTGGGAGCTATATTAGCTAGGGAAATCAGACATAACACATCTCTTCATTGAGGAATGTTCCCTAACCACCCTCTTTGACTCTTCATGCATGCATTGCAATTATTGTGGCAAACAGTGTTATGTAGCTCACTTACAATTTTGGTACCATTTGTGTACTCTGCAAGATTTAGTGGAGAGAAGATTTAGTGGAGAGAGAAGTACTTAACCTTCTCAACAGGAGGGCACAATGAAATTGAAGAGATGAGAATAGGCCCTGCCAGTTTTCCTGTAGTCATCACTCAGAGATGTGGTCTTTCCTTATAGCAAGCGAAACACACAGGACTTTTGCAGGAGTAGCACGGCCTTGTTCTGAGCAAAACTGTAACTGTAAAATACTATCGGGGGGTGGGGGAAGAGGATTTATAAAGCTGAAAGGAGCTTATCTAGTTTTCATCAAACAGGGAGATGGGAATCACACAGGACATTTACAGGTAACGGAATAGGCACCTTAAAAACCAGAAAACTGGCAAAAAACCCCAGCCGTATATATATATGAGAAACAAAAGTTCCTAGGCCGCAACGCAGGGATTATAAATAAATTTGTCACAGACAAGGCAAAAAGATTATTACCCTTACCTTTACCATCATATCATCTATTGTCATAGCTCTCTAGAGGTACTGTTTCTCCTCATCCAGCTGTAAACTGAGGCACTTAAGTTGATATATTAAATTATTAAAGTGGTACAGGAGATCTGTGCATAAATCCAGAAAAATATCTTGTATATGTGTAGAAAATACTTTATACAATGTGGCCACTATGTAAGTGAAATTGTTAGGGGAAAAAAAAAAAACAACAAACTAATAAAGGAAATCATCATGTGAAGATTCATAGACAAAACCCTTTACCCAGAAATGAAAGTCCACTTCCATTTTAGCTCAACTGATAGATGAACATCGAAGGGGTTGCTAGAAACTGTTTTGAGGTCTTGTTTGTGCATAATGTGATCTTCAGGTAAAAGGTTATTTCAGAAGAATATGTAACTTCCTTGAGATTGGACAACAACCCTTCAAACCCCATGCTGCCAATAACTCTACAGCCAGCACAGCTGAGAAATCCTGTAAAGAACATTGAAAAATAATGATTTTATGGACATCTTTAGAGTTTTCTTTTTTGACAGCGTCACCACTGCTGAGCTTTGGTAAAATAAAGGCAAGAGAAAAGGCAAAGGCTTTTGTAGAGTAAAACTTTCTGTTTCCATTTAAATGATGCCTTTGTTTGGGGAAATTTTTGTTTTGATTTAATATGAATGTTACAAGACCACATTAAAGGCAACAAATCTAAAGCAAGTGATGTTGTAGAGTGTCTGCATCCCAAAAGAAACTTGGAGATCACCCAGACTGATGTGCACTTGCATTTGCTGATGCCAGTACAGAAAACTGTGTCATGAAAAGTCAGAGAGGAACAAAAGACTTCTCAATTTTGCTAGCAAGTGCCCGTTCCTAATGTTCTTCTGACAAGATGCAAGGTGTACAGTGAACACAAATATGGGTGTATTCACAGTTCCAGAGTGGATTTTGAAACCTAGAGACAGTCCTCAGTAAGGAAAAGACAACTGAGAGGATACATTGCCATGTCTAAGTCATCTCCGTGTGCTTTCTTAGAAGCTTAATTCCTGTTTGCCTTTAGAGCAAGACTTAAGAAAGGGACTTCACACTGTCAGGAACACTACCTCTGTAAGAGCCACCTCATGTGCCCAGATATGATTAAGCACAGAGGACTGATGAGGAGCAAGAGAAGCTCATTAACATAAGAAAGGGCAATAGACATACATGATTTATCACTAACATCTTCTGAGAAACATCCAAGACTCAGAGCATCCATCTCATTTATACTAGTTCTCATTGCTTTCTCAGGACAGAGCTTTAAGGTGTATGTAAAGCATCCGTCTTGCCTGTGGTAGTCGCTTTTTTATCACAAGAGCTGTACAGACTGGCCTGTGTGTATGGGAGAGTGAACCCCATTATCTCGTGTAAACAGCTTTCCTGCAGCTTTGAGATACACCTCAACCAAAAGCTTCTGCATTTTATTCCTTCTTCACAACACTCATGCAATAAAAGCAGAACATGAAAGAGGGAAGTTTTTAAGCCCACCATGCTCTTCAACAAGGTATGCTTTAGCTAAACACAGCTTACCTGGATGTAATTTTCTGGCCTATTTTATTTCGAGGGGAAAACAAAAAGACTGAGAGATTCCTTCTGGTCTTAGCCTCTATCAGTTCTTTGTGTACTGGAGAGAGGAAAAGTGTTGTATAGTAATTCAACAAAGTCTCCATAGTGAAGAAAGTCTGTATGATTTCAAATGGAAAAATAAAACACAGATCGAGATAAACCAAAACATCATCTACCTACTAAACCATGATTGCTCTTCATCCATTGTTTCCTTCTTCTGATGGAC
>JANHFX010004583.1:24377-62214 GCA_027560015.1 Chloroceryle amazona
GGATAGTGGTGGTGGGCTGTTTGGGGTGTGGTTGGGGGGGGGGGGGGGCGGGGTGAGGAGGGAAAGCTGGGCTTTGAGTAGCCTGCTAAGAAGGTCATATGAGGTTTGCTAATGTCATGCTTAAGGACTGTGTATTCCAGCTACATCAGTACATCATCTTTCTGGCACACACATGTTGGAGCACAGCTTTTGTTCTTACTCCCTGGTAATAGATCCTCATCTCATGCACTGCATTGCATGAGATGAGCATATGAGCACTTCTGGCAAGTTCTTGAAAATCTCGGGTGAAAAACCTGATCCTGAGTCAAGTTTCTAGAGTTTGGATGCTTAAATCTGAACTACTCACTAAAGCTTGCATTATAATCAATGTAGTAAATCAGAATCTCTAAAACATACGCATCTTTTCCTAAGACAACTATTCAAGAGAGTTAAGACTAAGAATTTTCTTGAGTTGCACTAATTTTGCATGAGCTACAAAGGCTGTAAGTATAAGGTGGTGGGCTAAGACATGAATGAATACTTTTTCAATACAGATTGTATCTCTGTGTACATATCTACCTGCATACAATTTAAGGTATAAATTAATGTCAGGGAAAGTCCTGATTGAATGAACTTGACTTGACCTATTTTAAAAATTAAATGTTTTTTAAAAGGTTCTTTCCCCAGTAAGATTTTAACACGGAGTCTTCTCTGCATCCCTGAAAGAACTTCATATAAGGATTGCACATATGCCATGTGAGATACTCATTAGGGAAAACATTATGTAATGAACAGCACAAGATATTAATGGCTAAGCTTTGAGAAGAAAAACAAAACAAAACAAAACAAAACCCATGAACTTTACTCACAAATTTGCTCTTTTTTAACCACTTCCTGCATAAGTGAAGGCACTCAGGTCCTCACAATCAAACACTGCTGGCTGTCTTATCCTGTGGTGCAACAAGTATGAGCAATAGCTTTTTAACAAAGCTCTGCTTCCTCTCTTTGAGCTGTTCAAATGAAATACGGTCGCTACAAATTAAAAATACATATATGCTCATTTTAGCTTTGCAACTTGCAGGTTTGATTCTGTGATAGACTTCTACGTTCTTCTTGTTAAATAATGTAATTTCCATTCCAAATCCACACACCCACTTTCAAGAAGAAAAAGCTGAAATCATTTTAAACTTAGCTTGTACAATGTTCTAATTATCATAGAAACATAGGATGGTTTGATTGGAAGGAACCTTAAAGATCATGTAGTTCCAAGCCCCCTGCCATAGCAGGGACACCTCCCACTAGACCAGGTTGCTCAAATCCCCATCCAACCTGGCTTTGAACATTTCCAGGGATGAGGCATCTACAGGTTCCCTGGGCAATCAGTTCTAGTGACTCACCACTGTCACAGTGAGGAATTTCTTCCTCTAATGTAAATGTACCTTCTTCCAGTTCAAAGCCGTTACACCCCATCCTACCACTACATGCCCTTGTTAAATTTCCCTGTTCATAGAATCAATCATAGAATCATAGAATGGTAGGTGTTGGAAGGGACCTCCAGAGATCATCAAGTCCATACCCCCCTGCTAACACAGGAGTATCTAGGGCATGCCACACAGGAACAGATCCAGGTGGGTCTTCAAAGTCTCTAGAGAAGGAGACTCCACAACCTCTCTGGGCAGCCTGTTCCAGGCTCTGTCACTCTCACAGGGAAGAAGTTTTTCCTCCTGTTGAGGTGGAGCTTCCTGTGTTTCACCTTGTGACCATCACCTCTTGTCCTATCCCATGGCACAACTGAAAAGAGCCTGGCCCCTTCTACTTGACACCCACCCTTCAGATATTTGTAAGCATTCATAAGATCCCCTCTCAGTCTTCTCCAGGCTAAACAGCCCCAGGGCTCTCAGACTTTCCTCACGAGAGAGATGTTCCAGTCTCTTCATCATATTTGTAGCTCTCCATTGGACTCTCTCTGGTATTTCCCTGTCCCTCTTGAACTTGGGAGACCAGAACTGGACACAATAATCCAGATGGAGTCTCATGAGAACAGAGAGGGAGAATCTCTTCCCTCAACCTGATGGTCACAACAGGTTATTCTACCTTTACACTAGAAATCTAAACTAGAAATCTAACAACTTTTATGTTTCCTAAGATCACAACATCAGTGTCAACCAGATTTAGTTGAGGAATTACCATAAACAAGGTATCATTCCTAAAAGGTGCCTGGTGTCAACTACTCTGCCTGGCAAGCTAAAGATTGACAAATCTATAAATAGGCCTCAGGATCAGACAAAAGGCCTGGTAAACCAGTAAACACATACCCTAAAAAATCCCCTTATGAATAGCAGGTTAACAGAGGCCAAGTTACTCTGTATCCCACCAATAAAATATTTTATCCACAAAACTTTTAAGACTGAAGACAAATTTTGACAAGCAATCTGAATCTCAAGAAGAAGTGATCACCCAACAGTAATCTAAGTGAAATTTAATTTGCTCCTTTATTCATGAGATAGTTTAGCAAATGAGCTTTTTAAAACCATTTAAAAGATTTAGTGTCTGACCTGTTTTCATTGTCTGAGCTAAAGGAAATGCAAAAAGAAAGAATTAAAACTGAAATATTGAGATTTTTTATTTTAAATTCCTCTTTTTAGTCATCTGCAGCTTTATTTTTTGACAGCTAGGAATAGCTCTTTTCCTTATGAAGAAGTATAATTATTTTCTTTTGAAATAAGAGTTCACAATGAGAATTTGTGCTCTGGGTACTTCATTCATTGTGAAATAAGAAGTACTTCTTCAGCCTCCCGAAAGAGATTGTTTTTCCTTTGCATATCCTATATGAAGAGATAGATTAACTATATTCATATATATATTGTATAAGATGAAAAGTATTTTATCTTTTAAAATGAGAGCTAGAACCTGAAGAAATTATTGTCTACAGGGAAGTCAACTGACTGTCACTGTTTTCCCTACAATGTGGAGCACACCAGGCTCTGTGAGAATTCTTTTTAGCCTATTTCCTTTTCAAAATACATGTGAGACAGTGAGAAGCATTAACTGTGGCTAAATGAGCTGGTTTGCATTATAAATTGAAAAAATGTGTAAGAAGCCAGAATTTCTTCTACAGAAATAGTCTGGAAAATAGCGACCGCTATACTGACCCATACTGTTTCCCTCCCATGGTGGGTGTGACTGTGTTCGCCTGTCTCTCTGTTTCTTTTTTTTCTGCTTTATCACTCAGACCCACTGAATTAGGCAGCTCTGCTGAAGTCAAGCGTATTTTATCAGGGTCTGACAGCCTTCTGCTCTCCTGCAATGCCTTCAGCCCTTGACACCAACATGAGGTTCAAGTTCTCGATCCTGACTCTTCTTCTTCAAGTGATCATCATTATTTTGTTTGGGATATTTGTGGAATATAGCAGCAGTCGTGATTCTCAAATTTTATACCCATGTAAGTATTGCTGTCTAAGATTTATAGAAGTTAGAATTTCTTTAAACTAATCCTGAGAAATTTTATGAATAACTTATGAGACCTACTGATATAGAGGCAAACAACTTTCTTCTGAGGTGTGAAAGCAGCAGGCTTCAAAGACAAGTTCAAGTTGAGCACATGTAAAATTCTGAAAGTAGCTAACTGCTGAGAAGTTAGATGTTCTGGGAGAGAAGAGTCCTGAAAATAGTTCTGTTTGCATAGCAGTTTAAAACTAGGAGAAATACGAATCGCTTTGAATAATACTATCATTTTTCCAGAGATGGAAGCTTCTTGATGGACCTTCTAGCCTGATGAATGTGTCAAATAATGAAAGTGAACAGAATATTTCACTATTATCATCCAGATTTCAAAAGGTTGTTTTATGAAAGCAGGTAAATTGGGCAGCTTATTCATCATAACAAAATGTGTTCACAGAAAATGGCCCCACGAAGGACAATATTTTTTGTCACAAGGTGGATTACCCCCTCCTACCTTTCAAAGCAGTGGCTCAGTGGTAGATGGTGATGGTTCAGCCTGCAAACGTTTCTGTTGATTTGTTGTTCTGCAAATGCTTGATGAAGTTCAGGGAAAAAGCTTTTGGTCTGAGAAGTAGTTGCTGACTTTTTACCCTCCTCCTCCTCATGCAAAGATCATATTTCTGTAAATAGAAAAATAAGCCTGCAGAGAACAAGCCTTACTGAAGTTTGTTGTTTGTTTTCTTGGCTCTGATGTCTTAATGACTTGTAGCCCTGATTACTGTCCTCTTAATGATGATCATAACAATACAGAACTTGCCTCTGTGTAGTACTCATGTAATTCTGCATGTATTCCTCTTTCTGTCTCATTCCAGTCGTCATTTCAGTGACTGTTACTGTAGTCCAGTGTATTTTCACACACAGTATTGTCCAGTTGAGAGAAGAGTGATTACACAGCATTATTTGGCTCCTGATGCAAGTCAGCTAATGAACATTAGGGTTAATTCCACTGATATTCGTCATTATCCCCAAAACATAGTAACTTAGGCTATGCCAGAGCCCATTCTGTTTCTGAGACACAGCTTGTCCATGTCCGTAATATTGAACCATCCCAGTCCCGAAATCAGGTGGCTTTATCGTATTGGGAATGACTCTTGGTCCACTCTCACCCACAAGGTGACAGCTGGCCTAGGCAAAAACCATGCCAGAAACCACACAAATAATTTGGCAGCACAGATATTTCTACTTTTACACTGCTATTTTACTAACACAGCTACGGGTGAAACCACCCCTCTAACCCCTCTCTGACTCTACTCCAAAACAACATGACAACAACAGATACAGCCACAGAACAATAGTGTTGTGGGCGCTGTAATATTTGGAAAGACAAGACACTCTCTAGGATGTGGGTCCTTCAGACTCAGATTAAAGTCTGTGCCCAAAAAGAACGGAGAAAATCTCCAGTGTCCCAGTTTAGGGTCAGGGCAGCCCCTTAGACCTGTAACAGATGTTCTCTGTTAAACCCCCTCCCTCTTGAAAGAGGAAGAGAAAGGGAATAATGGAGAGAGACTCAGACATTAGAAAAGGAAACTAGAACAGCTTGAATGCAAATAATAATAATAATAATGGAATATATACAGATATATACAAAACCAGTATCAAACCCAAGCCCCCTGATGGTAATTACACCACTGTTACCGATGCTGTGGAGCAGGCACAGGGGGAGTCCCAGACTGGTCCCAGCAGCAGATGGGAGCTGTGTTCAGGAGCTGGATTCTGGTACTAGATTCAGGAACACACCGATTGGGATCAAAGGCAGAATGGAGTCCTCCTGGGATGCTCCAAGGAAGGAACTGGAAGAGGACCTGAGCCAAGCCAAGCAAAGCTGGCAAAGCAGGGCAAGAGGGGAGAAGAGCTCAGGAGCCTCTAGAGAGCTATAGACCCTCCAGATCCATCAGCTTTATACTGAATATGATGTATATGGCATGGAATACCTCTTTGGTCAGTTTAGGGTCCACTCCTCCCTGCAGGTGCCACCTTTTACTGTCCTTTCACCCCCCAGTGTGGTGCAGAAGATCCATCAGTGGCCTTGGTCTGCACACCAACCCTTCATAGTATCTCTAACTATGGGCTGTTGTCACTGCCAGCAGCAGACCCTGCCTGTGAAAACAGGCTGCTGGCTGCAGACAGTGCAGTGAGTTAGAAGAACTGAGCTGAAAAATAAAATCACTGAACAGAACCAGCTTCTGTTCTCACTCAGATCAGGATATCCAGTCTGAATATCATATCTCCTGGCTCTGATATTAAATGGACCTGCACTTTCTTAGTGCCTCATACCAAGGAAAATGAAGAAAGGATCATGAGATCCTCATGTTCATGCCAGTAATTTAGTAGTCTTCAGTGGCCCCTTACAGTAGTGTGGTGTATATCTTAGTCTACCTTGTGTTTTCTGGATGAAGAATTCCTGTGCCCCATGCACGGTGAGCTCCTGGGATAGGCTGTTCTTGCACTTAAAAAACCTCTTCCCAACCCTTGCATAAAGCCCTGGGGTTTGTTTTTAATTTCTCCATCTCAAAAAGACATCAGAGAAAAGACATACCTCCTCCTAGGTATGGTTTTAGGCATAGTATAGATAAAGGACTACTCTCAATCAGTAGTACAAGGGGGAACAGTGTTGTGGGAGAGAAAAGCATGAAACTGTACAGATGTGAGTCAACCAGTGACACTTCCCTTTGGCCAGTCTGTTCAGTTTACCAGAAGAGACATATAATAGGTAAATATCACAGAAGTAATGTTGGACTTTTAGATGCTGACCCAAAAGATGAAGGATCTCATGAACAAGAAGTGGAATAAAAACAGTACTCGGAGGACTGTAGCAATAGGATGAGTGGCAATAGTTTTAAACTGAAAGAAAGTAGATTTACATTAGATATTAGGAAGAACTCTTCAACCTGATGGTGGGGAGACACTGGAACAGGTTACCCAGAGAGGTTGTGGGTACTCCTCCCTGGAATGTTCAAAGCCAGGTTGGATGGGGCTTTGAGCAACCTGGTCTAATGGGAGGTGTCCCTGCCCATGGCAGAGGAGTTGAAACTAGATGATCTTTAAGGTCCCTTTCAACCCAAACCATTCTATGTTTCTCTAATTTCCTGATACCTGTGTTTCCACCTTTAGGGTCTCTTACTATCAAACTTCCCTCTCTACAAAATGCACAAAAGCACGGAGTTTGCCTGAGGACCCACCAGAAAGTTAGTGCTATGGTTTTATAGACATATTAGAAATATCCTGAGCTAGGACTTCCCCCTAGTTCACAAAATGATGGGTTCAAACCGCTTCCCATTCTGTCCCCAGCGATGTTAAACCATCTATAGATACCTCACAGATTTAATTGTTTCATCTAGGGGAAAATTTATATTCTTGAACCTGCAGTACAGCTTTTATATGCCTTTAATAGCTCAGCACCACAAATCCAAGTTGTTTCAGTATTTTTGGACTGCAGAAAAAAATAATAATAGAGGATCACCATAGTTGTGTACTCCGGTAAAGGAGGCTGAGCTGAGATCATTCCCAAAGCAGAGCTTCGAATTATATCTATTGCTGGTGGATGCAAGTACAGGTTTGGCAAATTGGATGGACAACTTCAGGTGTGCCATGCCACTAGAATGGGAGGACAAGGACATGTGATGGTCTTGCAAGCAGTTCAAGAGGATTTCTTTAGTACTAGTATCCTGTCTGTAACGTCCTGTGATTGATCTATGACTCATGGCTTAGGAAAACTTATGTGCCCCTGTCATTCAGGGTTCTATGGTTTACTCCTCTGGACAGAGCAAAGTGACAGTTTTCCTATAAACATAGATGCCACAAGCATCTTTGCATTGAGACTGACACCACACAGGGACCTCGCAGTGGAAATAATACGGGTAGCCTTGCAGAATCATGTGCAGTGGTTTTGTTCAGCATCTGCTGGAGGGTTTTTCCCAATCTTAATTTTCCTGTCCCACATAATAGAAGTACTATGTTTTGTTAAACACAACTAATTACTGGAACAGTTTAGTTCAAATCATGCTACTTTCTCCATCATTTGAAATCCTTTCAGACTAACTCTTGTTTCAAAGGATGCATAAGAGGTAGTTAAAGCTCAAGGTATAGGCTAGAAATTTGTCCTCAATAACCACAAATTAAGCTAGTTTTAAACAGGACTTTTCATCTTTTATGTAATTAAGTCCAGACAGCTTTAAAACATCTACATGAATCCTGGCTAGCCCTCAGGATGACCCAGGATTACATGTCAACCAGCTGCTTGTTTCAAACAGAACTGCTTCTAATCCTCAGGGCTGGGGTAAGATTTCTAAAATCACCTATCAAATGAGACCTGAGCATGCAGAATCCCTATTGATGGGCACTGAGAATTAAACTCCTCCTCCTGTTTGGCTAACAAATCATAATCTCATCTGGGAGACTGGAAATATCTTCTTACCTGAAGCTGACTACCCTGAATGGGCAAGACTAAAACTTTATTGGAAAGACCATGGCATAGACTGATTAAATAATAAAAAGAGGAGAAGTGGGTCATTTTGAAACGTAACACTCATTTTGAGCATGAAACTCAAGTGTAACATAAACTGAAAACTGTTGCAGTCATATATACCTTTGACTTTTGCTAAGTGTTTATTAAATACATTTCCATTTTCTTCTCCTAGAATCAAACTGAAAAAGCTAGTTTTGTAGATGTTGCTGGGCTGCTTCTTTATGGATTTGCTCTGTACTTCTGCATTCTTCTGGTACAATTAACAAGCTTTTAATAAAGTAGTTTTACAAGATTCAGACAAATAGTCTGGGCCACTTCTCAAACATGATGGTGCTGATCCCATGGGTTACTGGGTGAATGGTGACCCTTAGAAAACTATTTTTAAAGGCAGTGAAAAAGGCTTGTTCAGCATCTCGTTTCCCCTTATCCTGAAAAAAAAAAGAGGGAAAGAGATCTTGGATTACTCCACTTATTTTGAGAAGCACATTTTCATATAACTTGCCAACAAATTTTTGTCCCACTTAAAAAAAAAACC
This sequence comes from Chloroceryle amazona, assembly GCA_027560015.1. Taxonomy (NCBI): domain Eukaryota; kingdom Metazoa; phylum Chordata; class Aves; order Coraciiformes; family Cerylidae; genus Chloroceryle; species Chloroceryle amazona. The sequence goes on from JANHFX010004583.1 coordinate 32,858, forward strand.
CAAACAAACAAACACAAAAAATGTGGGAGATCACCTGTACCTGAGATCATCAGGATGGGGTTAGAGGAACTCTGGGAAGACTGCTCTCAGTCTTACCAGCACTAACCACTGCTACATGTTTTCCAAGGACAGTTGCTCTAGATGTGGGGTCCACCACCACAGTCAAGTTGGGTATGAAGACACAGGTCAGCGTTCCTGTGGCACAGGCTGCTGCAGGCTGCAAGAGTGCACAGAGAGATGTACCCATCAAATGATCTTGTACTTCAATATCCCTTTCTTAAATACTCCCTGCTGGCTCCTTTTGACATAGGAATATGGGAAAATATTGCTGTGTTTTGGGTTCTGCATCCACCAAGACACTAAAGACTGCTGCTGGTAGGATCAGGAAAGTTGTATTAACATGGTTTTTATTGTTCCCAGACATATCTTTCTCACCTCTTGTTAGGTCCTCTGAAGCAAGGGAATATGTTGAGCTCTAAGCAAGACAGTTATTTTCACACAGCATTGCAATGCAAAATATGCAAGTATATCAAACGTAGAAGCACAAATGGGGAAGTTAAGTTGATTGTGTATCTTTTAAAACTAGTAGTAAGCACAATACAAGAGTCTGGATAGCAGTTCTGGAAACTGAGTAATGTGGAGGGAAATGGGAAGCTTCCAAAGGACTGCAGGAGCTTCAAAAAATCTAATCACTGGCTATTATCAAAGTCAGGAAATCAATATTAAAATGTCCAGCCTAAAGAGGAAGCAAAAGGATGGGAGATGTCTACAAACCACCTGCATTTCTATTCTGTTTCTTAAGTGCATGTTGCCCAATGTAAAGGATCTTGCTACATGCACATATGTATTTCAGTGCTAGGTCAGGGCTGGAATATGACAGTGCAAATGTAGTAGTTTATTAGGAAACCTCAGTAACAACTTATGCTTATGGGCCCTCTTTTGGCTAAACATGGCAATGCATATAACAAAACTTGGCACCTAATTGAGTAATGTAACTTCATGCCAAAAATCATACTAACCAGGTTAGGTTTTTTCCCACATATTTGCATGTAAAAGGCAAGGAAATATAGATGTAAAGAAATAGTTTCTCTGTGGCGAGTTTCTTACTAGCAATAAAATCAGAGGAAAAGCTTTAATTACAGGACCTGATTGTGCTTGGTGCAGAGTCCATTAAATCACATAAAACACTTCAGAGTAACAAAATATTTTAAAATATAAAATTTCCCTGTTGGGATGACAAACTCATTTTGCACTAAAAAAGTCTAAAAAAAAGAAAAAGAAAAGGAGCTAGTCATATGGAACTAGTCATATTTTAACAAAATTAATATTTGATAAGAAATACTAGTTTACTAGTTTAGGCATTACTTTAAATGCTTTTATTCTTTACACCACTGTCATAAATCAATATCTAGTACAGTAATTTTTAGGGTTTACCTTTGGACAGGGTAGTAGTCCAAAGAAAGTTTCTCCTCATGTTGAATTGGAACTTCCTGTGTGCCAGTTTGTGACCATTGTCCCTCATCCTATCACAGGGCACAACTGAAAAGAGCCTGGCCCCTTCTACTTGACACACACCCCTCAGATATTCATAGACATTCATAAGATCCCTTCTCAGCCTTCTCTTCTCCAGGCTAAACCACCCCAGGTCTCTTAGCCTTCCCTCATAAAAGAGATGTTCTAGTCCCTTAATCATCCTCGTAGCCTCTGTTGGACTCTTTCCAGTATTTCCCTGTCCCTCTTGGACTGCAGAGCCCAGAACTGGACACAGTACTCCAGATAACAGAGATCAGGAATACTCCAGATATAGAGATCAAGTGTTCTTTCCATAATTATATAGAAAGGAATAAAATCAATAATTGGGTCTTGCATTTTTGAGATACTCAATCTTCAGCTAGTAGATTGGTCATGAAGTGGGGAAGATCAATCATGTTGATGACATGAAGGTGGAACTCTTTTCTATTAAATCCTCATTTGTCCTTAGCTTCCCTCCCTTCAGAGTCACTTCACGAATATGTTTTCCCTTCAGTCTTTCAGGATGTCCATGTGATGATATTTGTTGGATTTGGTTTCCTGATGACCTTTTTGAAGAAATATGGATTCAGCAGTGTTGGTATCAACATGCTTATTGCTGCCTTTGGTCTCCAGTGGGGAACTCTGATGCAAGGATTTTGGCACATGAATGAAGGGAAAATTGTTGTTGATATCAAAAGGTACATCTGAGTTTACCAAAACTGACATTTCTATCCTTTAAGATCTCAGGAAAAGCCATAAACTACATCTGGAGGATCAGACTTCATAGATGACTCAAATCAGATTGAGCTTGACTGTCCACCTCTCAGCATTCATCTGCCCTTCACCCTCACCAGGGGCAACACCTGGTACATTGGGTGAAGGGAAACAAAGGGTGGGATGAAATTTGAGGTGCTATGTTGCATGTGCACCATAGGCCATATAAAGAGACTGCTTTGAATCTCTGGAGCTATGGAAACTGGTAGATTTCCAGCAGTAGCACAGCACCTCCTGCATCCAGTAGGCATGAAAAGATCTGTCCTTCCATGACTTAGGGGGTCACAGAACAAAGGCTGGAACAGCCTGTCTATGCAATCATGAGGTTTTCTCCTACTTCTCAAGCAAAGATTCCCATGAGCACCACACTGCAGTAGGTTTTGGACTCTAATAATAGAATAAAAGACCTCATGAGCAACGTCTCTGGATACTTTTAATCCCCCTCTAATTCAGCTATCCTGCTTATAGGAAGGTCTCAGAGTGGTTTTCACATCCACAGGTCTGTTTTCTGAGACAGTTTGTAGAAAATCTTGAAAGGAACAGCATCCAGACATTACTGAGGGACAAGCAGAGACAACAGAAGTAGCTCCTTAATGCTTACAGGCAGGCATTTTAGGGGGACCCATGAGATAGTACCCCTCTGTGCTGCAAGTTTTTGACTGATTTGTGTTTTTATTTCTCTTTGCAATTCCCCATAACCTATCAACACTGGCCCTTCCTGACACCTAGAGCAGATGCAATGCACAGTGATAGAAAGGCATGTAAAGATTTTAAAATAAACCATCTGATGAAAACTAAGATGTCTCCATCATCATTGGAGTTCAAGTGACAATCAGAGCTGGAAATATCCCCGCACACCTACAAGACATATCTCACATGACTTTTCGCTATAATTTCAACCAGCTAAGCACATATATGGTATAAGCAGGAGGTAACCTTACACATTTTCCTCAGTAGCTGGTAAGATCCCTAGAAATCCTATCTGGAAAGGTTTGATTTAATTCTTATGCACAAAGACGACCTTGATAATTCAGTATCTGGAGAGTTAAAGCTCTATCATTTTAATGATATGACAGGTTTGATATTACAGTCTTATTTCAGATCTCTTTAAATTGATTTTTTTTTTTACTGTGTTTTTTCTTTGCTTTATCCTGAGTTTATTCACTTTCTTTAACTTCAGCATAATAAATGCAGACTTCAGTACAGCAGCTGCTTTGATTTCATTTGGAGCAGTCCTGGGAAAAACAAGTCCTCTTCAAATGCTGATCTTGACTATTCTGGAGATCACAATCTTTGCATGCAATGAACATCTAGTTACAGAAGTATTTCAGGTATGACTATTCCACTACTTTTTTTTTTTTCTTTTTCTAACAAATGCTTTCACTTTGTAGGACTTCCAGCCCACATATTCTAGGTTCTAGCTTCTACCATAGAAAAGAAACCATTAACATCATCCAGACTTCTCCTTCATGAAATCCTCATCTTTATGCTGTACACAATCTGTGGCATTGTTTTGGGTCCCTCTTACAGGCCACAGATATTGGAGCCTCAATGACTATCCATGCTTTTGGAGCTTATTTTGGTTTGGCCGTAACCTTAGTCTTGTATCGTCCTGGTTTGAAAAACAAACATGAAAATGAAGAATCTACCTATCATTCGGACTTATTTGCCATGATTGGTAAGTGAAGTCATAATGAGTGCTGATCAGCTGTTCATCCTCATGTTTTAATGATTGTCTGTTACTATTCTGCATCCATTTTCTTAAGAACACTCCTAAGGCATATGCTTTTTTGTCTGAGACAAGACAAAGTTTTCAGTGGCACACATATTTTTACAATTTTTCTGTGCTTAAAAAAGGGAAGATCAAATTAAAGATGTGTCTTCACCATGCATTAGTACTGACTCTGCCAATGAGCGGGGCATGACAAAGGGTCTCAAGATGTTAAACCTTCCAGTAAGATTTGACATAGACCACATGCCAAAATCCTATCTGCTGGTGTCAAAAGCTTCTGCATAATATGTTATTTCTTCCAGCATTTTGTATATTTCATCTTTCTTACTGATCATCTTCCTCACTTCTTGTAGCTAGCCCTGTTGTGTTGGATCTTTCACATTGAAATACCTCTTCTGACTGAACAGTCTTGGTTTTGTTTTGATTTATATTCATCCAGGTACCCTGTTCCTTTGGCTTTTTTGGCCCAGTTTTAACTCTGCCATTGCACAGGAAATTTACCAGATAAAAGCAGTTGTCAACACTTACTATTCCTTGGCTGCATGTGCTGTCGTAACATTTGCCCTCTCCAGCCTGGTGGATCCAAGAGGCAAATTCAATATGGTAAGAATCATTGCAACCTCTGTTAAATTGAGTTATAAGAAGAGTTATAAGAATCAGGCAGATTCCCAATGTCCAATGTGAACTACCTGGAACCTTTGCTCATACTGTGGGCAAAATTAGAGCTATTACAATTCTAAAAGCTATAATGTAAGATTGGGCTCGGAGGCAACCCACCCTGCTTTAGGTAAGTGGTCATTCCTCAGTGGGATCACTGCATCTGGAGAGTGAAAAGCTCCTAGACATTATAGTAATGGTCCTGCTCCCTCATTCTTATCCCCAGGACCATAGTGGCATTAGCCCAACGTTTGTGTGGAGTTTTGGGTTTTTTATTCCAAAGAAGATCCTGTGTGAGTTAACATATTGCAGTAGCTGAAACAGGTCTCTCAGAGCAATGAGCTGCTCCCTGGCTGCACAACAGGCAAAGCAAACCTAAGTTGGGGCTGCCAGTCTTTCATCTCCTTGCCCTGTGTTCTCACCCACTTCTCTCCAGCAGTCATAGTGTTTATCTAATGGCATGAGCAGGCACAGTTCAGTGAGTTTACAGAATTGGCTGTGGTTGTAGGAGGCAGTTCTCACCAGCTCAGCCTGGCTCCTTGAGAGGTCAGATGAGTTTTAGTGACTTTTTAAAAGTTGGAATTCATTAAAGTGGCCCCAGTTAAACTGGCTTAGAGCAGCTTTGAACCAACACCCTTGACATGTAACAGTGAACCCTGTTTTAAATTGCTTTCATTCTTCATTGGAAAAATCCCACCTCAAAAAAAGGAAAACATCTGTATGTAAAAAAGCCTTCAGTGTCACTCAGTCCTAAAACAAGCCTCTGTTCCACATATATCGTGTCCACCTCTGCATACTCTTTGCAGGTTCTCATTCAAAATGCCACCCTGGCAGGAGGAGTAGCTGTGGGTACCTGTGCTGATCTGTTAATGCATCCTTTTGGGGCAATGTTCATTGGGTGCCTTGCTGGAATCATCTCTGTCGTTGGGTACCACTTCCTGACTGTAAGTATTGAGGACCCATCTCTTCTTTCATTGCTTCATTGACTTTACTGTATCTCCCTTGGTTTGCTAGAAAGGGAGTTTAGAAACTGGCTGATGCAATATAGTTAGTAAGCTGTAGATAGTTGTTTTTAAATCAGTGTGATATATACATATGCACTAAAACATGAGCTAAAACCAGAGAAGGATCACAATGAGTTCATTAAAGTTAGGAATTCTGTTCAAGGAGTGGCCAGAATTTTGCTCCAAGCTCATGTTTCAGTGAAATACAACTAATTACATTTCAGTCTTTTAAAATTTCTAAATAGATCTGTAATCAAAAAATACTTTTGAAGTACAAAATGAAAGTGTTTCATGTGCAAAACTGTGTAAACTGGTATTTCCTGATGGAGAAACACTCTGGAAGAAACCTAACCATCAGACCCAGACCAGGAGTGTATGTGTTACTGAGACGACTCTTTCAACCTTTGTTTTGAAAAAATTAGGGGTATTAGAGGACTGACCTGTGCTTTGTACCATTATATTTATGATGGTATCTTGAACTTTTGTACCATTACATGCACAAACTTGGTTTCCTTTGCATATGATGAAGCTTTATGATGAAGGGAAAGATAGCAAGGTTGAGAGCTCAGCTTTGTGTACATGAGAGAAGTTAAATTGTTTCTTGTACTTCTGCACTACTTCCTTTTGCATATCATTCTAGAGATAGTGAAGGACTATAAACTCAATCTAAACTTCATATTTCCCCTCATTTTAGCCTTTGTTGTCATCTAAGCTGAACATTCACGACACTTGTGGAGTTCATAATTTACATGGTTTACCTGGAATACTGGGAGGTATCGCTGGCATCATAGTAACTGCAATAAACCAAAAAGATGGGTGAGTTAAAGAGAAAGAGAGAAAGGAGTTTATTGTTATTTTAAGAACTACCGTAATTTTCCACCTTCTTTGGAGCTAATTGTGATTCTTTTTCAGAAAATCCATTTTTAATTTAATGTCATATGTCATGTTCTGGAATAAAGAGAACTCTTCTTGATATCCTGTATTTAACACACCACATATAAGCTAAGCTTGCTCCAAATTAAAAGCTTGAGTAAAAATAAATGCATTAAAAACATCACAAAAAGCAGCACACAAAACCATTCAAATGTAGAAGAATCTTTATTATGATTCTACAATTACACTCTTGGTAACTAATATTTGCAAAACAATTAGCAAAGTGGGCTATTTCCACTGTTAAAAGACTCCAAGAAAATGAAATATGTGGGGTTTTATTTTACAGAGGGGAAAATTCTCTAAAGGCTTATAAGATAAGGCTTATTAATAAGCTTTTTTAATAACTCGTTTTCATCTGTAGTCTAAAATAAAACCAATATATAATCATAATTTCTGTCTTGTAGACAGCAATAGCAGGACATTGTCCTATGAGCCATCTTGTCCAGCAGACAGAAAGCACAACATTGTAAGACTAATTATCAGTCTCAAAGTGAAACAATTTTTTGATTGTCAGTGGTTTGTTTTTCTGCTCTTTTCAGGAGAAATGTCCACTTCACTCCTGGCAGGCAGGCTGCTGCCCTGGGCAGTTCACTTGGAATTGCTTTGGTGGGTGGAGCACTGACAGGTCAGTATGGTGTATGTAGCAACTGAAATCTATGTGATTTTAGAGGTTTGCCCCCGAAGAACTAAAATGTATCAACAATTTCATATGAATAATACAAAATAGAAAACTAGAAGTATTGCATGATGCACACTGGAAGAAAATTAAGTAAGGAAAATTAATTCTCCAATAATTTTGTCTTCAAAAGAAACCTAGATAACTTACTGAATACATGCTCCAAAAATATGAGGTTGTATACATAGGACATTGTAAGATACTTTTCTGAATGGAATTCTCTAGATTCAGACACTTAATTTTTTTAACATAAATTAGTTTGAGATTAAGACATCTTCATTGAAGTTTCACATGTTCCCATGTGATCATGGATACTTTCCAAATAAATATTCAGGCTGAAGTAGAAAATTCTAGTCTGAAATCTGGGAAATGTTTGAGCAATAAAAACCAAGATCTTACTCATGTCTACATGAAGAAACCTGCATCATCTCTCATAACAAGTGACCTGCTGTCCCGGGATGACTGGGCATTTCTGTAGATTAGGAAACAAGGCAGAAAACTTAGAGAACTCCCTGGGGCACATCTGAGGAACATTTATTTGAGCATTTTGTCCATTTTTTAACCCCTGATATTTTTTTTCCTGCAGGTGCTATTCTAAAGTTGCCCTTCTTGGGACAAGCATCTGACCAGAACTGCTTTGATGACTCTGTTTATTGGGAGGTAAGATAAGCCCTCCTTTTATTTTCATTGTGTTGGAAGATGTACAGAACACTGCAGTCTTGCTCTCCTGGGGTTTATGGCTTGCACACAAGTCAGCTTTCAAATTTGTTGGTCTGCCTCAGGCTGTGAACTTCTTAAGACCACCTTCAGGATGTTTTTTAGACTTGCTAGTTAGTTGTCCTTTTACATTGGACTAACCTTGAACAAAAAGAAGAAATTGAGCCAACAATTTGAGATCCCAGTGTCCTTCTTTATCTCTCCTTTAAGTGCTCACTGGGTCAGGTATCCTCTTGCTCCTTACAGTTTAGACACATGATATTTGCATTCTTGGCTAAATGGTGCTGGTTTTCTTCTGTCATCTAGAATTTCATATTGCATAAAATTTAGAGCACTTTTTCAGTGTTTATAGCATGAGTCTCCCTTAGGCTGAGGAGAAGCTCTTCTGCTTCATGATGGAATGATCTGACCACTAAGGTTATCAGAAGACAATCCTGTCACTATTGTTTTGTGCATGAAGACAACAGTGCTGAGAAATAAATACATCTGAAATAGTCCTGCTAGGCTCCCATTATGCAATTTGTCATTTGGTGTGATGAAATTTGCAGTCTAAGGGGAGGTTTTGAGACAAAAGATCAGCTGTAACAATGGTGATCAGAAAAAAAAAAAACAACAACAAAAAAAAACCAACAATTTTTAATGACAGTTCTGCAGGACATTCACTGTTTGATCTTGGGGAAGTCAAAGCACTGGTTTTCTCAAGACCTGAAATAGGATGCCATGTGTACATAACAAAAACTGTCAGGAAAAGGAAAGTTTTAAAGTGTGGCTGAAGAATTCACTGCTTGTGTTGACTAGTGATAATAATACAACACTATTCAATCAAAGGAACATTGATATTTGACATCTAACATAAATTACATTTCATTAGAGATGGCCACTTTGTTTCATTCAATCTCTTTGAAAATCCCAGATAGTGATTTTGCATTCTCATAACTAACATCAGCGTTCAAGGAGTTTTTATGTTAAGAAAAACCTGAATTCATCCCTCAGAATTCAGAACTGATGGTTCATGTCAGGCTGGGTCAATGTTAGTAAAGAGATGCATATTGTATAGAAACAGAATGACACTCTCAGTGCACTTCAGTCTCTGTTTATGGTAAAAGGGAGTTTATATCTCATCAACTGAACACTTCTCTCATTTTCATGGCAGGTTCCAGAGGAGGAGAAACTACATGGAATTCACTCCAACAACCACGATGAGCACAGCAGAGTTGAAGCCACCATGTAGAAAAATAATTAATCTGTAATATTTGTCCTAGTGATGCTCTTTTCAGTTTCTAATGCTAAAAATCAGCATCTGAGTATTGTTCTAACCACACTAGGATTTCAAGAAGGGGCTGCAGATAGACCTGTTTTACTTTAGAATACATAGTCGTTATGCCAAGCTAAGGTGAATTAATTCAATCCTTCCAATATATTTGTTCATCAGAAAAACACACCACAAACTGCTCTACAAAATTACCTATATTTTACCTTTTGTCATCACTGAGTCAATACAGCCGTTGAAACAACCTTTGGCTTCAAGTTTATTACAGGATACCGGATTTAACTGGAAGAGGGTAGATTGAGGTTAGAAATGATGAAGATTTTCTTCACTATGCGGGTGGTGAGACACTGAAACAGGTTGTTTAGGGAGGCTGAGGAATCTCTATCATTGGATGTGTTCAAGACCACGTTAGATGGGGCTTTGAGCAACCTGGTCTAATGGGAGGTGACCCTGCCCATGGTAGAGGGGTTGGACTAGATGATCTTTAAGGTCCCTCCCAACTGAAATCATTCTATAGTTCTATGATTCTAAGATCCTATGGTTCTATGATTTCTGAGTTAGATCACATCCTTCAAGAAGAAATGGATTAATAGACAATTCAAACAAACTTTTCACCAGAGCATCCTTGAATATTTTTTAAGAAAGTGTGTTATCCTATTTTTGTATAGGGGAGAAAATGTGCTGTATTTTGAAGATGATTATGACAGGAAAAAAATATTGAAATAATTTCCATTGCAAAACACAGAATATAGTGATTGGTGAGGTATACTAAGAGTATGCTAAGAGCATCAAGACTTTTTGTTAATATATTTCTGTAAAGGGAGAAGCAAAATGGTGAAAATTATCATTATTGGCATTGATTTATTTGGATTGTTTCAAGGACACCATAAGAAATTGAGTAGGATCTGTGAAAAATAAGTAATCACATAATATGTCTTATTACATCCAACAGTAATAAGTGTATAGTAGTATTGTTAATGTCAATAGATATAAACTGAACCGAATGTGCTAGCACCAAATAAAACCATGAGTTGTTAGGAATTGATTAGAAAACAGCTATGATCAAATCAGTTATAGAAGACTCAGTGGAGAAATTTTGTGTTTCAAGTTGCTGCCTTGGAAGTCATTGCCTCCTAAAACAAAAGAAAACAGAAAGAAGCAAATTGAAGCTAAATTAAGGTAAATTAACTCCACCAAGATGCGATGATAATGGCTGCTCAATTAAGAGAAACAAAAATTGAAATATCTGAAGGAACTTCATGAGATGACAGTAGCTGGGAGCAGAGTAACACATCTGTACCTACCTACATGGGGTAATCCATTGAAAGGCAATGGATGGGAGGTGAAAATCTAACAGAAGAATCACAGGGCCTCTAAGTATTATTCGGACACAGAAAGCTACCACTAATGTCTCAGAAGACACAGTGGATGGACTTTGAGGATTTTCTTATGTTATCGTCTTGTTTCAAGCCGTATCAGATTCAAGGGGAGAACTCCTCTCATATCAAATAGTACAGATCTTTTCAGTTTTGCTGATGTATTTTTCCTTCAGTAACTTTAGAAAGATACTAGGCAGGACTGTATCCCATATGTTATATCAGCTGTATACAGGTCATATATAGAGAGAGGTCAGATTTCTACCTACAAATGAAAATACATTTGTTGTAACACACTTTTGTTCAGATATTCTCTTTTGCAGATGTGCAATTACTGTCTCTTTTCTATGTTGTTGGCTAGAAGACATCTTTTATGCTTTCAAAACTTTCTCACAATCATTTTTGTAAAAACTGGAAAGGCATTTAACAATGGAAATATCAAATATGTAAAGATTTGTTAATTATTTTGTCCATAATTTACAAGTTATTGAAGTACTTGAAAAAAATTCCATATGTAGGGAGACTGTAAAAATCTTAATACATAAAGATCACCCCTCAAAATCCTACTTGAAGATTCAGAGGGTCCTTCATTCACCCACAGCAGTGAGGTAACTTCACTGATTATGAGTGTTGAACACAAAGGAAGACTTGAGTGAGAAAGTACCACTCACTCTGAGTAAGTCTTCCAGAATGATGCCCTCAATAGTTGCCCTTAGTTCTTTAAAACAAAGAGGGGGAAGAATAAACTATGCAGTTTTGTTCTCCAGTTCTTCTTATGATCTTTCTATAGGAATACAGATCTCACCCAATAAGTGCTCGTTATTTTATTTTTCTCTGCTTTTTTTCAGAAGGTTACTGCCTCAGAAAAATTCAACCTCAGGGTTCTCTCAAAAAACAGAATAGGGAGGTGGATCCTTTTCCGCAGAGATTTATTCTACCTAACCTAGCTATCATTTGCAGGAAATTCTTTGTTCCCTTTTTGACAAAGAAGGACCCTAGAAGTAGGGCCTGTAGTAACAGGACAAAGAATAGTGGTTTTAAACTAAAAGAGGGTAGATTTAGACTAGACATAAGGACTACATTTATTTGGTTTTTTTTACAGTAAGTGTGGTGAAAAACTGGAACCGGTTGCCCAGACAGGTGGTAGATGCCTCATCCCTGAAACTTTCCAGGTGAGGCTGGATGGGGCTCTGAGCAACCTGCTCTGGTTGCAGATGGCCCTGCTCACCGCAGGGGGGGTTGGACTGGATGGCCTTTAAAGATCCCTTCCAACCCAAACCACTGTATGATTATATAATGCTAATTCTAGCTTAGATTGGGAAACTGTATTTAAGATGTCTGACACCATATGAGAATTACATAATTTTAACAGCTGGAAGAAGGATTACAAATGCATTTGTGAAAAAACAGTTCAATAGGTCCATTCTGCTGTTCACAATACTTAAAAACTAACTAATAGTACTGAAAAAAAAGCATTGGGATTAGTAAAAATGTAAAAAGCACATGCTGTAAGAACATCAAACAAGAAACAGGACTCAAAGTGACCTCTTGAAGAGTGTGGTGCAGCCACATGACTTAACCCTGATGATACCAAACGGAGTGGTAAGGGACCTGGGGATACTGGTGGATAGCAAGCTTGATATGAATGAACAGTGTGCTGCTGCTCTGGCAAAGAAAACCAACAGGATGTGTCAACAAGGGCATCACCAGCAGAGATAGAGTCATTATCCAGCTCTACTCTGCACTTCTCAGGCCACATCTGGTCTACTGTGTTCAGTTTTGGTCCCTGCTATACAAAAAGGATGTGGACAAGCTGGAGAGGGTCCAGAGAAGGGCCACAGAGATGATCTAGGGACTGGGAAGCTGTCATATGAGGAAAGGCTGAAAGAATTGGGTTTATTTAGCCTTCAGAAAAGAAGGCTTAGGGAAGACCTTCACCATGTTTCAGTATAAAGGGTGTCTACAAAGAAGATGGAGACTCCCTTTTAACAAGGAGTCACATGGAAAAGAAAAGGGGTAATGTGTAAAAGTTACTCCTGGGGAGATTCCAATTAGACACAAGAGGAAGATTTTTTACAGCGAGAACAACCAGCCACTGGAATGATCTCCCCAGAGAATTGGTGGAGTCCCCAACACTGGACACTTCTAAGATTAATCTGGACAGGGAGCTGGGCCATCCTACCTAGATTGTGCATTTGCCAAGAGCTTCAAAAACAGCTTTATTTTCAATGTGACTGTGCCCTTGAAGTGTATGATTTATTTCTCCTAAGGTTCACCTCCATACTTCAGATGCCAGTGGCATTTGGTTCTCTGTCTTAGGGTATTTTCACTAGTTTATTTCCAAATGAATCAAAGCTTTAAATACCCTGAGTCCTCTAGAAAGCTGCATGTATTCCTTGGGGTCATACAGTCTTCTTTCTCTCTCAATGAGATCAACCTGTTTACAAAGTATGCATGGTGAGGCTCTTGCCAAGAGCAAGCTCCTCCTCTTCTTCAAAAGCCTCCTGTAGAAATTCACTTTTCACCCTCCCCTGGGAGTTTCCATCTCAGACCCAGATCTCTTCCCTTCCATTAGTTTTTCCATCCACCCAAAGTCTTGTAAGATCTACACTATATCAGCTTCCTAGAGCTTTTCTCACATCTATTTCTCATTCAGAAACAAAAAAAAATGTATACAGTCAGTACAAAATATATTAACAACCCACTACCACATGTGTCACTACACCTTTGTGTCTTCTTATCAAACAAATGGTCCAGGGATCAGTCTCTGGTGCTGCACAGATAAAACTACAACGCTTTCTCCTCCTCAACCTCCAAGGCTGACCTTGGTCTGCCATTTCTCCAAATACAGACCAACACACAGACATACACACAAATGCTGGTACAACCTACTGTCCCAATTCAGAACTACTGTCTAGGCATCTTGAAGAGTACCAGAGCAAATCCTATGCTTGGAAGTAAGGAATAACTTACTTCAGAATAGTATGTATATTCATGAGATTGATTGAACTCTTAAAAAAACCCAAACCAAACTCTGCCACTTTAGAATCAAAATGTCTCCAGCATTGTCTTCAAAGATGCAAAGATGCTTACTTTGTTATGACTGACATAGCTAATGTGATCAGATTCCCCAATAAACATTGTTTCCTTTCTCAGAAACATTGTTTCCTTTCATATATCAAGAGTCAGTATCTGACTCATTCTTTGTTAATAGTTAAAACCCAACTGGGTGTGGAAAGAATGTCATCCTCAGTGCCTTTTTACCTCCTTTGGGGAGGTGGAGTAAAAACAGACCAACTGGCACATGACTGGCACTGTGACATAGGTCACAGACTTTCCAGGACACCTTCCAAGTAAGTGAGGTGTCCTGGTCTTTGCTCCAGAGATCCCAGGGACAGCAGCAGAACTGGGGCAAGCTGGTACAAGGGCAGGCTTGCTCTAGCTCCTCTTCCAGTCTCCTGGCCAGGTGCCTGTGTTCTTTTCCTCTAGATCTCTACACCCCCACCCCATGGAGGGCTGACTCCTTTCCTATGCCTTTGATCACATCACTGCAGGGATCCTAACACTTTAAAGAGTCAAAGACAAGGGACTCAGCCTGGGTACATCACTTCACACAGCATTCATGTTCTTGCCTCAAGGTCATGTACCATTTAGTTCTCTACACTTTACTAAGTATCTCTTTCCAAATACTGTTCTTATGGTTGCAGCTCATCTTCTCTGGTCAGTCTTTATAAAAGCCCTGGATGGTTTCTCCTTCATGGCTTTTTCTTTTAACATCTGCTTCTCTGCTGCTCACTCTCAGACTCCAAGACACACAAGTCAGACTGTACCTCAGTCCTCTTTCCTCAACCAACAGAGGCCAACTTTTCTCAGTATTGCCCTCAGCTTTGTCTCCCCATTCAGACATAATAATACAAGCTCTTCTCTCCACCTCTCTTCCTGAATACTTAAAAGTGGATGTCAAAGGCAATCGCCACAGCTGAAGAAACAGGTCCTACTGTACAACTGGCTCTAGGTTGCAATACTCAATCAGCAGTGTTGGACCAAATGACCTCCAGAGTTCCCTCAAGCCTCAACCATTATGTGAAAATCAGGAACACTAAGGCATGCATTATTTGACCAGTTTTGGAAGAGAAGGTACCTTTACCCTCTATTCATTTTAAAAGAAGCTGAGGCTATTAGATCAATACAGACCTCACCATTTGTCCACGTCAGTCACAGAATCACACAAAAACATCTAGGTTGGAAAAGACCCATGGGATTATCGTGGCCAACCTTTTACCCTACTCTACAAGTTCACCCCTAGACCATATCCCCCAACACTACATCTAAGCGAAGTCTGATGCCACATTTCACTCTGCTTGAACTCCTGCTAGAACAAAGATGTGCATTCCATGACAAATTATGCAGCTAGCTCAGAGGAGCTTTGCATTAAGTTCTTCCTCTCTTGAGTACTTCTGATTGATGCAGCTTTCTGTTACACCAACAGCATATCAAGTCCATAAATCCATATTCAGGATATTCAAGATGAACCTTCACAAAGTCTCAGAACCCTAGTCAGCTGAGCTTCTGCTCTCGTCAAGACCTGGCATTCCCCAAATCCTCATAAAGAGAGAAGGAAAAGACTGCACACCCAGTGGGACCTCTTCTTTCTTCTTCCACCTCCTCCCAATCTCAAAGTTCAAGGCAGTGCTTGAGCAGCAGTTTCTAAGTTGGACTTATGCCCATAGACATCTCTGCCAGCACACAGTACTAGTTCAGACATCACCCATTAAATAGTAACCAGAACAGGGTAAAATGAGTGCACACGGCGGCAAGAATGCCTAGTAGAGATTCTCCAAGATTAAGACCCCAGATGAGCATTTATAGCATTTCTTAGAAGAGAAGCTCATATCTCTGTATACATAGAAGTGCCATTAATGCTTGAAACTCCTAACTTCTGACAGGAGATTGGACTCTGACTGAATTTTTATCTTCTCAGCGGAGCCTTTGCTGAAAGACAATGGATTGGATCAGTCTTGTTCCTCTAGGGTTACTATTTGTACTCATTCTCCTGCTGATTATGAAAAGACAACATGTCTGGAAGAGCCATGCAGGAGAAAAATTCCCCCCAGGACCCAGGCCTTTACCCATCATTGGAAATCTGCACATCATAGATCTGAAGAGACCTTACCTGACAATGCTAGAGGTAACTTCTGTTGTTTCTTTTCTTAGAGCTCTCCAAGACCGTCACTGACCCCCCAAAAGTGGTTGGGTTTTTTTTTCTGTGGACAGGTAGATGCAAATACAGCAGAATTAACTATCTGCAGTAACTGTTTTTCCTATCACATGGTGCCGTGTCAGTGCAGGGGAATTGACTTCCAGCCACATCAAGAGAATTGACCTATTTCTGTGTAACACAGGAAGCGTTGAGGTCCTCCAGATAAGGGTAATTAGAAGACAGAGATCCTACAATTCCTGCAGGAACTTCCACCAGGGGCTGCTGAGACATTTAGGGTGGAAAGCAGAACTTTCTGAAGTCTTCTTGATGGACTCAGACATCAGCAAACTCACAGAAAACACCTTTTTGCTCTTCTCCCTTCATCCTCATCATAAATGAGGAACTTCCCTGGTTTTTCAAAACAAAAAAAAAAGAAACAAATGAACACTGTCTTTTCTTTCATATCAGACAGGACTTAGGGGATGATGGCATGTGACAGCTATATAGAGTATGATTTTTGGGGTCCTCTCACTGAACCGATCCTCAAAGCCATGAGCAGCAAACCTAAGAGTTTCAGACACTTATGCCCTGAAAATCAGTCTCCTTCTGGGTTAGGGAGCATTTCCAACATACCCCCTATAAGTTCATGGCTTCTCAATAAAAAATCATCTACAAAGTCCATGTAGTGGGTGCAGTTACCTTATATATGGGGCCTATATGAAAGAAGGGGAGGGTCTATTCACAAGGGTCTGTAGTGACGGGACAAGGGGTAATGTCTTTAAGCTAGAAAGGGCAGATTTAGGTTAGACATTTGGAAAATTTCTTTAATATGAGGGTGATAGGTCACTGTTGCCCAGAGAGGTGGTGGAAGCCCCATCCCTGGAGACATTCAAGGCCAGGCTTGATGATGCTCTGAGCAGCCTGACCTAGCTAGAGATGTCCTTGCTTATTTCAGGGGGATTGGACTAGATGACCTTTAGAGGTTCCTTCCAACCCAATGCATTCTGTGAGTCTATAATTCAACATGAAACCATTCTTAAACTGCTTTCCTAGATTTCATTCCTATGCTCTCCACACAGACTATTCCTGCCTGGTTGTGGCTGCAGCTCTTGTGCCTTGTCACTAAAGGCAGTAACTCCAAATTCACTTAAAGGCATAGTTCAAGACTAATTAAGAGTTGTTACTCATGATTCCAGCTGATTTGTACCTCCCCAGATTAGTATACCAGGAGCTGAACAGGTTTTACCACAATTACTGAGAAATTCAATTTCCGTTTGTCTCCTAAAAGAACAAGGCCAAGCCTGATGTTCAGCCTTTCCTTTAGTCCCTCTAAAAGCCCATTACTCTTCATAAAATCTCCAACATTTACATGACAAATTCTCCACATTTTGGACAGTGAATTAAAAAACAATGCTATGCAGGAAATGTAACATTAAACCTGCTGCAAAACAAGTATTTTGAGCTTGCTGAACAACATCTGAAAATCATCATCTTTTATTTATCATCCCCTTTCATCTCACTAGCTAACTGAAACGTATGGTCCAGTCTTCAGCATCCAGATGGGACTAAGGAAAATGGTGGTGCTGTCAGGATATGAGACAGTGAAGGAAGCGCTGGTGAACCAGGCGGATGCATTTGCAGGGAGACCTAAAATACCAATCGTTGAACTAACAGGAAAAGGAAAAGGCAAGTGTGGTTTTCTCCTCCCCATGCACCTGCCCTCTGCAAAGAAGAATGAGACTCTCTACATGAAGAGAGATGAGGAACTTCTAAATTTATTTGCTAAGCATGTGAGGCAATGGAAATGAGGGGGGAATTGACAATGTGTGGTGATGTTCATCAGGGATAAGGAAAGGTGATACTCTTAATTTATACATAAACACATAATTTAGAGGTCTGAATCTGTGGCTGAGTCTTGCCTTAGTGGTGAGATGTTGCGGAGCTGACATGGGGACATTTGTGTCCAGCTCTCGGCTCCCCAATTCAAGAGAGACAAGGAACTACTGGAGAGAGTCCATCACAGGGCTACAAAAATGATCAGGGGACTGGATCTGACAAGGAAAGACAGATCCCTGGGGCTGTTTAGCCTGGAGACTGAGAGGGAATCTTATTAATAATTATCAGTATCTGAAGGATGAATGTCAAGAGGATGGGGCAAATCTCAGTAGTGCCCAGTGATAGGATAAAGGACAATGGACACAAAGTAGAATACAGGAAGTTTCACCTAAACATAAGGAAAACATCTTTACTGTGAAGGTGACAGAGCCCTGGAACAGGCTGCCCAGGGAGGCTGTTGATTCTCCCTCTCTGGAGATATTCAAAACCTACCTGGATGTGATCCTGTGCAACCTGCTCCTGGTGAGCCTGCTTTGGCAGGGAGGTTGGACTAGATCCCCAGAGGTCCCTTCAACCCCTAACACTCTGTGATCTCCTGATCTCTTGCGAAGGCCACCACTGCAGCCACCCAACTACCAAAACCTTGCTGCATAAATCTGTAGAAGCTGGCAGAGAAGTTTCTGCTACACCAGCAGCACTATCTCCAAATACTCCTTGTGATATTAATATTATCAGATGCTTATTTTAAATTTTCCATTTCAATCTATATTTGAGAAGAAATCTCTCTTTAAAAGATAATAAACCCAAGTCTTTAGATCGCTTCCCCAGAGGAAGCTCACTCTTGGTCTGAGTTCTGGTTCAGATTTCACCCTCCATGGGTGTTAGAACCTGAACCTGATCTTTCACTTATTGATGGGGTACTTGGAAGCAGGGTCAGAAGAGATTGACAGGAATGCAAGGATGAGCACATTTGTATCTTGTGACCAGCTCTGAGTAACCAATGTTTTGTTAAATGCCAATGATCTGCAAATGTTTGATTTCATCACTAGGGACATTTTCTTGAATAGGACTCTACGAAAGAATAAAAGCTTAATAGGCACAAGGAGAGAAAACAGCAGCACCATCTTGACCAAGACATCTCTGCAGATGCTACTGAGAATTCTCTGAAACTTTTCTAGAGTGTAGGGGGGCGGGATTACCCCCACCATGTGGGGACATTTTCCAAATAGATGCTCATATTCGAGGCTTCATTTACTCTCTACAGTCTATGTAAGAACACAAGTGCTTTCGAGAGAGGATGCATCTCACCTAAGAGAGATAGATAAGGTCAATGAGCACACTCATTATGCCAGCTGATGTCCCAGAGGCACAAATCCATCTCTCTCTTCTAAACAAAGCTGAGTAGAAGACTGTCTCAGAGAGCATCACACACCTTATGAACTCAAAATCGTGGCTGCTTCCCTCAGAATGTTCTTCTGACATCTTTCCTGTCTAACTGCATTCTACATGGGGACACATGTCCTGAGAGCTTGATACGCTTCTTACCAGCTCTCATCTTTATCAGGATTTAGGGCAGATAAGGAATCCTTGCACTCATTATGAAATTTCTATTTCTGTGCTTTCATTTTCCTTTTCAGGAGTTATATTTTCTTATGGAGAAAACTGGAAAGTGATGCGAAGATTTACTCTTACAACCTTGCGAGACTTTGGAATGGGCAAGAAGGCCATAGAGGATCGTGTTGTAGAAGAGTATAGATGTCTGGCAGACACCATTGAGGCACAAAAAGGTAAGGGGAATCTTCATATGAGTTATCCATGGAATAGCAAATGTGCCCTTGTGGCCAGGAAGGCCAACAGTATCCTGGGATGCATAAAGAAGAGTGTGGGTAGCAGGTCAAGGGAGGTTTTCCTCCTCTACTCTGCACTGGTGAGACCACATCTGTAGCATTGTGTCCAGTTCTGGTCTCCCCAGTTTAGGAGGGACAGGGAAATACCAGAGAGAGTCCAATGGAGAGCTACAAAGATGATGAAGAGACTGGACCATCTCTCTGATGAAGAAAAGCCAAGAGCCCTGGGGCTGTTTAGCATGGAGAAGAGAAGACTGAGGGGGGATCTTATGAATGTTTACAAATCTCTGCAGGGTGGGTGTCAAGTAGAAGGGGCCAGGCTCTTGTCAGTTGTGCCCTGTGATAGGACAAGAGGTGATGGTAGCAAGGTGAAACACAGGAAGTTCCAACTCAACAGGAGAAAAAACTTCTTCACTGTGAGGCTAACAGAGCCTGGAACAGGCTGCCCAGAGAGGTTGTGGAGTCTCCTTCTCTAGAGACTTTCAAGACCCACCTGGATCTTTTCCTGTGTAGCATGCCCAAGAAATTCCTGTGTTGGCAGGGGTTTTGGACTCGATGATCTCCAGAGGTCCTTTCCAACCCCTACCATTCTATGATTCAAAAAACTCTGATTTTCCTCAAGCTTCCTACAAAAATGTCAAGGGTCAAGGAAGAAGAGTCTATGAACTCTTTCAGAGATCATACCTTGCTCTAGCATCCACACTCAGAAGTTTATATGAGCTGTCTGTCTTTTTCCCTACCTGACATGCAAATGAGCAGCATTCTTTGAGGCACTGGAAGTCAGACATGGAGTCAGACATCAAACAGCACATCTGAGAAGAGTAGTTTGTTCCAACATGTGCAGCACCTTTGATTTAGTGACATTTGGAGAGCAGAAGCCTATTGCAAGGTCTTGCATACCTATACTAAAGAAATTATTTTCCCTAAAGTCACATGTCTGTGAAACCCCTTCCAATGCGGAGTCAGAAGATCCAGTGACACATTTCACCAGTGTCATCCAAGATTATTTATCACTAGTTTTAGTTGTCAAGAGCAGGACTTCAGTAGGTTGCTCTTTTTACCAAGCAGACTTGGGATAGGGAATGATTTCTACATTACCATTCTAGTTCTGGCTTCAAGTTCTCACCCTGAACTGCTAAAAACAGGAGCTGTATCCAGCTACAAAAGGGATGCAACAGAGAGATCTAGAAGGTGTAGAAGTGACAGCCACAGCAGGAAAGACTGAGGGACCAAAAGCTACTGAGCTAAGATACTGGACCTAGAGGTCGTAAAGAGACGCACACCAACTCTCAAAGAATAGTGGCAATAAGGGAAAGCCCAGAACATCACCAGTGGGGGAAGTAACGATGCTATGTGTCCCTTATATCAGGATACTTTAAAACCATTTGTGCCCAGAGTAGCCTGGGGAAGGCCACAAAGACCCAGGGCCACAATAGTCTTGGATAAAATAAAGGAGAGCACAAAAGACTTGCATTCTGTCTCTGGTCTGTCGAAATGCTGTTAGGGACCTGCAGACCCTGAGACAGGGGAACCTTTCCTCCTGCCAGCTCTGTGCCTAACATGACCCAGACTTCGTTGAGCCTCTGTATGCTGCTATAATTAATTAGAATAACTACTGACTGTTGTTTACACTCTCTCTTCCCATGCTAGGAAAGCCCCTTGAGATGACGATGATGATGAATGCTGCTGTTGCTAATGTCATTGTATCTATACTGCTTGGAAAGAGATATGACTATGAAGACCCCACATTCAAAAGGCTTCTGTCACTAGTGAACGAAAATGTCAGGATTTTTGGAGGTCCATCAATTTCGGTAATTCATACTGATTGAATAGCACTCTTCAAAAGCATGTTTATATGGTGGCATACCGAGATATCCTCTCCAACACTGATCATTGACCTCCAGTGCTGTTTATGGATTTCTCTTAGCATCATAGCCTGGAAAAACTTAAGGTCCTTCTTTTATGAAGAATTAAACACCATTTAATACAATACATGTTAGGGGATTGTATCCCATAGCAGAAGTTGGCCTTTATTCCCCATCTCTTATTGCAAACAACAACAAAATCCGTGTGGAAATGCCTGTAACTGCCTCTTAAATGTGAGACTCCCAATCAGTGTGGAGAGGGCAGGATGAATTTTTTAAGAGTGAAGAGGTAGGAAATTGTATCAATGACATATGCACAAAGATGGTATTTCTAGGTCATCACCAGCTCGTGTGATTAATACTCAGTGTAAAAGGGCATAAATATTAACCATTTTACACAGTTAGCCAGGGAAAAAGGAGGGCAAAGCAACATATCACCTCTTGTGTATAAGGCTATGAGCCATTTCCTGTAAGGGCTTTTCTTAATATATGCTGTTGAACTGCAGAACATCTGCTTAGCAGCTGCTTTTTCTTCCTTACTATCTCTGCACCTTGCAGATGTACAACATGTTCCCAATCCTTCGATTCCTGCTGAAGGACTACAAAATC
The DNA here is from genome assembly GCA_027560015.1 of Chloroceryle amazona. NCBI lineage: Eukaryota > Metazoa > Chordata > Aves > Coraciiformes > Cerylidae > Chloroceryle > Chloroceryle amazona. Next base: position 54,866 of record JANHFX010004583.1, read on the forward strand.
TTTATTCAGAATGTAAAAGAAGTCAATACTTTTATCAAGGTGACTTTCATAGAGCATCTCAAAGCTCTGGACAGAAACGACCAGAGGAGCTTCATTGATGCTTTCCTCGTGAGACAACAAGAGGTAATTGAATCCTGTCAGCTTCTTCAAATCTCCTCACTTTCCTTTTAAGGCTTGGTAGATAAACAAATGTTCCTCAAAAGAGATCTAGAACATGCAAAACCACCCCAAAACTGTGGCCAGGCTAAAAGACTGTGCAATCATTTCAGCTAGGAAATAAATGGATCAAAAACAAATATATTTTATGTGTCCCCGGTAATTTATCAGGAAAATACAAAACACTATTTCAGGAAGTATGAGAAGCCGTCTTTACCTGAAGTTTCAAATCCCTTTCCCTGCCTCAGCATTTCTGTCTCTTTATTTAAATTCATTACCCCTTCATAGAGACATACCCAGGGAAAGCTCTGGGCCCAAGACTCTTTGGTCCATATTTCTCAGTTTCAGTTGCCAGCTCACAAGATTTCATTTACAGTTCTTGTAGTAATGTAGCAGAGATTGTACTCAGCCCTCAACTCCCTGGAGTATGAATTTTCATGGCCATGTCTGCTACAGGAAAAGCATAGTTTGGCTGCTGGATTACAGAGGAACATGAGCCACCCTTCTAGGCTCTCTTTTCATGCTAGCAGCAGGTAAAGGGGCCAAGAATCATGGACCAAGTCCCCAATACTTCTTGAGTTCATTTAAAAAATAAACTCTAACATCAAATGTTCTTCCCAACAAATCTCATCCTGCAAGATGCTCTGCTTCATGACCATGGGCAGGAAAATGCTGAAGCAAATGACTGAATCACATGGGTGGCCCCAGTGACTGCTCAGTCTTCTCAAAAACATTCTTGCCTTCACTGACATTATTCAAGCTGAAGACCCTTGCTGACCAGAGTGTGGGTTCTTGTGTGGAAGGGCAGTCCAAACTCTCTGTCTCAAGACTCAGCTTAGAACAGGTTTCTTAAGGCATCACCTCAAAGCCTTCTTATACTTTACAGTGAACTCCTCTCTGAGGGCTGTATATGAAAGTTTTTCCCTGTTGTCCAGTAGAAAAGTGCTTTCTTGAATCTTTAATCAGCTAATATTATAATTGTTTCATATCTCCAGGAGAATGGAAAGGCTAATGGTTATTTTCATAATGAAAACTTAACTGAGGTTGTGAGAAACCTGTTTGCAGCTGGCATGGAGACCACATCCACCACTTTGCGCTGGGGCCTTCTGCTCATGATGAAATATCCTGAAATTCAGAGTAAGTGGAAACTAGGCAATCAGCAGCTTCCTTCTCATTAGGTCACCTCAAATGTGAACTCACATTGAGCAGGGCTGAAGAAGCACTAAATTCTCCATATCCCCCTATTCCTAGTAGAGGAAAGAGACATTCAAGTCATCTATCTGTGTATGATCCCTATGCTTTTCACAGAAAAAGTCCAAGAAGAGATAGAGCGAGTGATAGGGTCAAACCCCCCCCGGATCGAGCATCGAACTCAGATGCCATATACAGATGCTGTTGTCCATGAAGTTCAGAGGTTTGCTAATATCCTGCCATTGAACTTGCCTCATGAGACTACTGCAGACGTGACCCTCAAAGGCTATTTCATTCCCAAGGTGAGACAATTTCTTCACTACTTGTCTTCCCTCTGTCCCCAGTGTAACATCTCCCATTCAAGTCCTACTTGCATGCAAGGATGGGGTCCCCACAGCTATTTTGGCAAGAGCTCCCCTTCTAAAGTGCGTGCTTTGCGCTCCAACACTTGCCATCGCTCTGATAGTGACAGCAACATGTGAAATAACTGCTTTGCCTTGGCTTGCAGGGAACCTACATTGTCCCCTTACTGACCTCAGTCTTGCGAGACAAGACCCAGTGGGAGAAACCAGACATCTTCTACCCTGAGCATTTCCTTGACTCTGAGGGGAAGTTTGTAAAGAAAGACGCTTTCATACCTTTTTCAGCAGGTACCTTCCATGTTGTTTTTAGGGGTCTGAGGGGAATCAGACATTTTAGAGTCCTTTCCCATTGGAACTGGCCTCTTGGACTTTTCCCAGGGATCCCCTCCTCCCTCATCCCATCCTCCTTCTCCTCCTTTCCACCCCCTTCCCATTCCCTTTCCCTCTCCTCTCCTCTCTTCTCCTCTCCTCTCCACAGCTCAAGAAGCAGCTCCCAGTGACTTTCTTATGGCCATTCTGAATTTTATTCCAGGGCGGAGGATCTGTGCTGGAGAGACTCTTGCCAAAATGGAGCTCTTCCTCTTCTTTACCAGCCTCCTGCAGAGGTTCACCTTCCACCCTCCCCCTGGAGTTTCCACCTCAGACCTGGACCTCTGTCCCTCCATTGGAATCACCACCCCTCCCGTGGCTCATGAGGTCTGCGCAGTGCCACGTTACTAGGGCTTTTCTTAGTCAGCTTCTTATCCTGAGACACCCAGATGAAATTTCTGTGTCTCCCATCTGAGAAGTCAGTAGTTCTGAGTCCAAAAGCAGGGGATTTTTATTCCAGGCTCACCTTGGCTCATAGCTGGAGGTGACTCTCCCACCATTATAGCAGTTCTGACTTACAGCCACTCCTTGGAAGGGAATGTGATGGTCATTGTGAAGATGAATCCCAGAAGGGAGCCAGAAAAGTCCACTTAATTGTGCCCTTCCCTACTTGTCTGTATTTTCCCCTTGGCTAAAGAAACTGGCACCAGTCTCTGGACCAGACCTCTACAGGTACTGCGCTGATCTACAATCACACAAACACACACGGAGAAATGCAAGGGTGTTCACTTTCCACAACCCCAGCACTGCTGTATCAATACTGCCTGGCAAAGATGGCCCAGTACACCATTTACCCCTGCACCAGTGCCCTGACTGCACACATACATATGCACAGAAATACAGCTGGACTGCTCGACCTGAGACAAGGAGACCTGAGATGCTCACCTGATGCAGAAATACAATGCACATGCATAGAGGGCTCTCAGGTGATGTCCCATGGTTACTTGCTGTATGGAAGTTAAAATTAATTACTCTACTACAGAATAATGTACATCTTGATAATGATGTAAAAAAAAAAACAAACAGAAAAATAAAAAATCCTTCACCATTTCAAATCAAACTATTGCCAGTGTTGTCTTCAAAGCAGGAAAGATCTTCTTTTGAACCTGAAATGGCTTCTGGGGATACAACCTTGCCTGAAGCAGACAAGCAGTGTTGTGTTCCCAGTGGGAACTGGTCAAACCAGTCCTTCTGTGGCACCTTTGAGTCCTCTGCAACTTCTTTCTCATACACCCCTGTTGTAGATTTTTAGTCACAAGAACAAGTCTTAGTCACAAGAAGTCTTCTTAAAATTTAGTAACACTTTTTTGACACTGTTTTCTGTAAGATCCTCACAGATAAGCTGTTGATGTATGAGCTAGATGAGCAGACAGAGGGGTGGGTTGAACACTTGCTGAAAAGCCAGACCTAGAGATCAGTGTTCAGTGTCATGAATTCCAGATGGAGGCCAGTAACCAGCAGGATAGCCCAGTGATCAATACTGAGCTGTCTTTATTAATGATCTGGATGAGACTATAATCTCAGAAAGTTTGCTGATGACACCTAACTTTGACGAGTGGCTGATACACCAGAAGGTTGTGCCACCATCTAGAGGGACTTTAACAGGTTGTAGAAATGGGATGACAGGGACATGAGGAAGGAGAAGTGAGAAGTCCTGCACCTCAGGAGGAACAACCCCAGGCACCAGTACATACTGGGGGCTGCCCAGCTGGAAAACAGCTTGGCAGAAAAGGACACAGGGGCCTTGGTGGACACCAAGTTGAACATGAGGCAATAATGTGCCCTTACCACAAAGAAATCTAATCATATCCTGAGCTGCATTAAGAGGAGTGTGGTCAGAAGGTCAAGAGAGTTGATCCTTTCCCTCAACTCAACACTGGTGAAGCCACACCTAAAGTGCTGTGTCTAGATCTGGGATCCCCAGTAAAAAAGGTACATGAACATATTGGAGAGAGTCTAGTAGAGGACTCCATGAAGAAGATTAAGGGACTGGAGCATCTCTCCTATGAGGAGAGATTGAGAGAGATGGGAGTGTTTAGACTGGGGAAAAGAAGACTGAGAAGGGGTGTTACCAATATATCTAAATACCTGAAGAAACAGTATAAAGAAGCCAGAACCAGGCTCTTTTCTACGGTGCCCAGTGAGAGGACAAGATGTAAGTGGCACAAAGTGAAAGACAGGACATACCCTCTGGACATCAGGAAACACATTTTTACTGTGAGAGTGATTGAAACTGAAACAGACTGTCCAGTGACAGACTCCATTGTGGAGTCTCCCTCACTGGAGATATTAAAAACTGTCCGGACATCACCTTGGGCACCTGTATCTAGGTGGTACTGCTTGGGCAGGGGGAGTTGAACAAGATGACCTCCAGAAGTCCTTCCCAACCTTAACCATTCTGTGACCCTGTGATTTGAAACTCTCAATGAATTCAATTAAAAGAGAATTATCTCGATATCTAAGCACTTAAAAAAAAAAATAAATCTCTGAGCAGCTAATCACTTGGCCATTGGCATTCTTTTTTCAGCTCTCAGGATACCAAGGCTGTGTAGTACTAATAACAAAAACATAATTAATCAGTAACCTGAAGAACATGCAGTATTTATGACCTTTATACCAAATAGCAGGTTGATGAACTGTGGTTCTCCATGTTCTTGGACTCTCATTCCTGGCCAGTGAGCTACACACTCACCTAGTCACACACATTTGGCTAGCAAATATTTACCTGCCTCTGTACAGTCCTGAGGATTCATTAGCAACCACAGGGGAAAACACGGGAACCAGTCAAAAATTGCAAGAAAAGCATCTTTCACCGAGAAAGAAGTTTATGAACTAATACAAGCAACTCTCACAGGAGATTTTTGCAGCAGGACAGAGACCCAGAGTCCACATTTCCTCTTTTCTCTTCTGTAGGTCATACTTGGCTGACTAGAGATGGACTGGAGCAGCTTCACTTCCACCGGTTTAGTGTTCATCCTGATTTTTCTATCCATTTTGAAAATGGGAGGTTTGTGGAATAACCACCAGAGAAAGAATTTTCCTCCAGGACCAAGAGCATTACCTATCATTGGAAATCTGCTTCTGTTTGATTTGAAGAGACCCTACAGGACTTATCAACAGGTAGTCATTATCTTTTCTATTGGTCCCATAATTGCACATATCACCAAAGCCCATAGTCCAAGATGTCAGACTTTCTCCTATTTGTGTTGCATCCAAAACTGACCCTTAGCAAGAGACAGGAGATAGTTATTTGGGTAGAAAACTTTGAATGCAGAGAGATCTGTTCTTTACTGCAATACTTTCTTTGTGCCGCTTCATGCATCTAAGTTTCAGCTTTGAACAACTCAAATTAATAAGTTTTCATCTTATTTTTGTGGCAATTTGGGGAAGAAGGTAACTGACTAATGAGTGATTTTTATATGTGGTCTAACTCCCTTCACCTTCTACTGATTGATGTGTCTGCGAACAAGTTCTGACTGCAGCTTCATGCCTTCACTGGTTTAGCAACCCTTCTTATCTCCCTTTCCTCCTTTTATCCCCAAAAGCTGAAGGTAACAATATACTCTTAATATTAATGGCAAATAGTTGCCAGAACATACAGCAAAGATCTAAGCAAATCAAAGTAATCTTTTTCTTTTCTTCTAGTGCTTTCTTTGCCTAGTTTATTGTATGACTTTTCTGATCTTGAGTGAAAAGACTTCTATGAACCTGATCCTTTCTTAGAATTTTTTTCTAGTTAGACATTGAAATTACATGTCCTCCTTGCTGATGATTTTAAAAGTTCTATTTGCACCTACCTATCTGTATGTATGTTACAAATTCAGGTGGATGTAATCACAAATAAAAAAGTGAGCATTTACCTAATGCTAGATCCTGTCCCAGAAACACACTGGGGTTTTATACAGTAATCGTAGCAAAGGGTTGAACAAATTTAATCTGTAAGGAAAAGAAACGCTATGACATAGAGGTCCTTGTGAAAATATGAGTCAAAGATTCAATTTAAGGGGTTTCTGAAGAAAGACTGGATACCCTCACAGTGTTTGGATGACCGTGATGCTCTTAAAGGGCTCTTCCAACCTAAACAATTCTATGGTTCTGTGATTCTGTAAAGCCAGTTGTCATCACAATCCTTGACCAACTTGGGCATTCAGCTGTTTACACTTCTGCTCAGTTTAGCACAGTGGGACTCCACCCCTGACCGTGCCATTTAGTCATTACCCATCATAATGCCTGGTACACTGATGTTATTTAAAGCAATTCTCTTTCTCTGTACCTAGGAAAATCTTACTAACTAAAAGGCAGGACAGGAAAATAAGCAGCACTAAAAAGGTGGTGAAGTTTGTAAACTGTAAAAGCTATAAATCACTGTTACCTTCTTCTGACAGCTGTCAAAAATATATGGTCCAGTCTTCAGTGTTCAGATGGGGCAAAGGAAAATAGTGGTGATTTCTGGGTATGAGACAGTGAAGGAAGCTCTTGTAAACCAGGCAGATGCATTTTCAGAGAGACCTAAAATCCCAATCTTTGAAGATTTGACCAAAGGAAATGGTAAGTTGGGTTTAGTTTTCCTTATCGACTTGACTTATTCAAAAAGTTTTTCCTATAGATGTAGCAGGTGCATCAGTTTGGATCAGATACCATATAAAGCATTGGAAATAGGGAGTAATTTCGCTGACTTCAGTGCATGTATTCAAATTTGAAACTACTGAGAGTGACAATAGAACAATCATAACTCTAACAATAATCACAGCAACAGATAATGGGCAGTGTCACACTTTCAGGATGTAAAACAGGGGTATGCATGCCCCTAGAAGGCATTTCTAGCTCTCATGATGTGGTTCTGGACTGCTGTTGCTTTAGGTTTATCATAGAACCTCCTTTTCCTGAAATGTGTATTATACCACTACTCATTTCAAGAGGTGAATGTGACAATAGAACACCTAAATGTGACAATAGAACAAATTGCATACAGAACTGGGGATCTATTTTAATAAGGGAAATACTGTATACTGAGCTGGGTTTCCAAATAAGAAATTCACACTCAAATTTAATTCTAATTTTGCATGAGAGTTTCATATTTACATTTTCAAAGACCCTTGGACAAATTCAGGGGTAATTCAGCAAAGATTTTAATGGCTGCATCTTTTGATCACACTATTGTATGTAAACCCTATTTTTTTCCTTAAAAAAATATATGTGGTCAGTGTTCAGTGTTAAGAATGGCAAAGGAAAATAGTGGTTACTATATTCTCTTCCTTGAAAATAACTAAA